>PVJX010016242.1:0-40776 GCA_004027295.1 Dolichotis patagonum
TCCTTCTCTTCTGTCCTTTCCTTCTTGGTCTCCCTCATGTTCCATGCACTCAGCACCCTTTCCAGATTAGGGCGTCCATGCTGAATTGTCTTTGCCTCTGGATTCCAGAAAATATCTTGCTTATCTCCATTCCAGCAGCGTAAGAACGTCCCCTCCTCCACCCCTACAGTGCTCCACATGTGGGTTGTATGCCAATCACCGTGTAGGTGCAAGTGGTCCATACACAGCAGTGTGCACATAGAACTTGCTTCTCTGGATTCCCAAGCCTCTCTCAAGACTGCTGTTCTCAGGCCTTTGACAGCTAGGGTTGGAGATGGCAGTGGAGTACAAGTGCTATCAAGCCAATGCTGTACCCTGCACTCTGGGCACACTGGTTGCAGCCATAACTGACATGGGTTTGAGATCTGTGCCCAAGAAACCGAGGGCCACCACCATCACTGCTTGCTGGAGAAATTCACCAGAGAACATGCCTTCCTGCCCTTCTCCAAGATCAAGAAATCTGAAGATTAGCTCCAGATTAGTGTGTCAGGCTTGGTCTTATTGGAGAAGGAAGACAGTGAGGTAGTGATGAATTGTCCCGTTTGACTGGTCTTCAGGCTTCTTGGGAGAAATGAGAAGCAGTTCTACATAAGAGCCAAAAGCCACATGCTTTGGAAGGAAAAAATTTCAGAAAACATTGGAAAAGTTCCAGAAACCTCAATGACTTCTACAAATGAGAGAAATAATTTCTGGACCAGGGAATTGTCTCACAGATTAATTAACATGAACATATAAGTGATCAACCCCTGCCCACATATATGTCAAGTACAGGGGCTCTCCTCGTCCTTCAATGTTCAAATAAAAATGTCCCCAGCTTCCTTTGTATGTGGAGTGGAGAATTCAGTACACCTGAGCCCCGTCTACCTGCAGGAATTCCCATAGGACAGTCACGTTTCCTAACTGCCACTTCCTCTTGTTTCCCTGCTATGCCAAACATTGTATTTCACCTAGTTCTCTACGTATTTGATTGCTCTTTTCTCTCAGCATCATAGAGAAATCCTTGCCATTTTACTTTATTTCCTTAGATTTCTCCAAGTACAAAACATCTGTGTGTAGCAGTCTTGCAAACAATGAACATTTTATAATAAAAGCAGATTTTTATAAAGCTGAAGGTGTCTCACCTTGATGACCACTGCAAAAGGAAGCATATTCTTCTACCTCTACTCTGACTTGGAAAGGAAAGCCATGCTCTTTCTATGCTGTTTCCTCCCACAACAAGGGCACAACTGCCTCCCTAACTTCCTATTCTGGAGAATAGGCACCAGGAAGGCCCAGGACCCTGAACAACTTACAGGTGGCACAAGATTCTACCATTTGAGGTCCCTTAATGTCTGTTATTGCTGGTCTGCTCCTATGTGGCCCAATGTAGTGTCTTATACCTAAGGGGAAAGATTTAGCTTTCTCCAGTCCTTGAGGTTGATAGTGGTTCTTTGTGCTCTAGGAGGGCAGGAAGGTTTTCTTTGTCTTGGTCTAAGACCTTCCACTGGATATAGGCACTTCCTGCCTGCAGTGGAACACTTCCTAGCATGGTTTATAGTGACAAGACCCAGTCCCTTCTGAAGAAATATCTCTTTCTCCCATAGTAGTGCTGTCCAGCCCGAAGCACAGACAAGACATCCCACACCAACAGTTCTCAATTTGACTGTTCAGTTCCGTGCAGTCTTACTCCTGGTTACCTTTCTACTTGAATGTGAAGCAACCTGCTCAGTTCCAAGTTCACTGCTACAGATTGTAACACTGTTGATTGCTGTGATGATGACGATGATAGTAATGATGATGAGGTAGTGGTGGCCCTGGGTTTTATCCGACTTTGCCATTTCCCTTTTTTTTTCCTCCCCAACATCCAGCCTCTAAATTTGAGAATGCTCAGAGGCCTGTTATAATGCTGTGAGACTTTTAGTTTCCACATTTACAACCTGAAAATGTTAAAGTACAGGTATTTCAAAGTTCCAAGCTGTATCAGCATCCATACTTCCAAGTTTGATCTCCAGGCCCCTTAGATTTTACTTATTTAATGAGGGAGAATTTTCTATTCTTTCTTGGCTACTAAGAGTCCTATTATTCCCTTGATTGATGTAGTACACTCTACAGACATAATGCAAGTATATAAACAACAAACGAATATATATTTCTAATGAATTATTTACGCTGTGTACCAGCATTAGTACCAGTGGTTTCGTTGAAATGGAATTACAGGTAAAAATCAGTGCTGGATGAAGGGAAGAGATTCTCTTCACTTCCAGTTAGTCGGTGGCAAAGACTGCTGGGAAAAGTGCAGATATTAAGGACTTTCCCCGTGAAGGGAGGGGAGAAGGCCCAAAGACATTTTGGCGAGGAAAGATAAGAAAATCTTCCAGGCGTAGGGTACAGAATAAGAGACAAATCAAAATGAAGGAGAAGGAAATGCTAGGTTTTGCTTAGCTGGATGGACTCTAAGCTAAGCTGAAGCCCGAGGTTCTCTGCTACCCTCTAGGCCAATTCTCATGGTGAGCAAGAGTATTTCGCACTTCATTCAGGAAGTGAATAGGAATTAGTATGAAATAATAGCCACAATGTAAAAGTATAAATGCTATTTGCTGAGTGCTGATGACAGGCCAGATGTGAGATGGAGTGCCTCGCATGTGTGACCTTGCTCAATCATCCCAGCACGTGCATGTGAACAGTAACCTCGTCACCTGCCCTTGCCACTTGGAGACACAGGGGCATGGGCGGCTGGCCGTATGGCCAGGCCTGCAACTGCTGGATCTGAGATTCAAATGCAGGTTTGTCTAACGCTAAAGTGCTACACTGAGTCTAGTGTACTAAGTAAAATGAGTAAGTAATAAATAAGCAAAATCGACGTCTAGAAACAGCATAAGTTCTGAAGACATACTGTACTAAGCGGGCTCTTGCTCTGGAGCTACTTCAGGTCATAACCTTCCCTTTTCCTAACGTTGACTATTTAAACCTATTTAAGCCTTGGAGAATTTCTAGAAAGTCAAACCATTTTCTCAGAAATTGACTGTTCCTTTTTGTGGCTATAATTGTAACTGGAATGACTATCTCTGGTAGCAAACCCTTTTGCATTATGTCCAGTGCAGTAGCGTGGTCTTTAGAAGAGGAGAGTCTGAGTTTTTATATTTTCTTCTTCCATCCCTCCTTCCCTCCCTCCTTCTCCCTCCCTATCTTCTTCTTTCCTTTCTTGAATTTTTCTTTTCTCTCTCTTCCTTTCCTTCTTCCTTTTTTCTATCTGCCCTTTCTCTCCTGCCAGTCTAAAGAAGGCATTCCATTTTCCTGTCATGTTTCCAAGAGTCTTGTTTTTCAAAAGATACATTTTCAAAATTCTATCCCAAAAGATATTAAAAAATAAGTTTCAAGCAACAAAATTTGATAATGTTTCTCTTGAAGTTGTCACCAATAATTGAGCATTTTCCATGAGCTGCAGTTGAGATTAGCACCTACTCTTTTTTCTGAGCGAGAGAGCTAACTCAGGTCTTAGGAAAGGAAGGCAAGTGCTTTACCACTAGTTACAACCCCCGGCTGAATATACCTTGTCTGACAACTCTTGTGGGGGTAGATGTTATTAGTGCCCCAGTTTAAGTGCTATGTTTATTTGGGGTGTCCAGAGGATAAGTTACTTGCTCCTGGTCGCACAGTTAGCATGTTGTGGGGGCAGGATTGAGCCCAAGCACCCCAATCCAGAGACAGAATGCTTGGCCATGACCCTGTGGTATGTCCTTCTGGAGGGCCCATGGTGAGCCACACCCAGAGGGAGCATGGGCAGTGTCTTACTGTTGGATCTTTAGCAGTCTCTTTTGTCCATCCATCCTTTCATCTTCCCAGTTGTCTAATGTGTGATACAGAACATTTGTCTGTACTCTGAACAAGCAAGGAACCCATCGCTTGGAGTTTTACATCCTCTTAATCTTCTATGGTATCTTTAAAAAAGATGGAACTGGAAAAATGGATGAACTGCAAGAGAACAGTTGAGAGTCTTGTTTTTTAGGATGTGGGCCTAAACAGACACAGATCTGAGAGGCCAGGCAGGCCAGGGGAGGGAGCATCAGAACGAGGCATCTCTCTTTTTCTGGACTTGGGACTTCCCTTTCATAGGGACAGGGAAAGCTGGATGAGTGACCCAGTTTGCCCTACTTTCCCTCTTCCAAGACAGGCTTAGCAGAATTCAGTGTTCAAACTCTTCTTCTGAGGACTCCTGCCTGAAAAGTACCCAACAGCATTCTCTTACCTATTGTGTGCTGAACACTGAAGAATACAGGGTCCTTATCTTTCAACAGCGTAAATAATTCATTAGAAGTATATATTCGTTTGTTGTTTATATACTTGCATGATAATTCTCCTGTGTCCCACAGTGCAGTAGTTCTAAATGCTACCCCAACACTGAGTTCATCAGCGTCATCTACGGAGCTTCTTTTGTTGAGAATCTGCAGAGCAAAGTGATTCGTGGACTCTGAAACCTGACTGCTGGGTTTAGAGTCTCTATGTTCCACCATTATGGATATAACAATTCCTAATTCAGATGCTAAAATGAAGATGCAGACAGATAATATTATACACCTGTTACTAGGAAGCACACATGACACACAGTGTTAGAAAATACCAGCTATATCATTACTAAAAGTATAAATCCTAAAACTCTATTCTGATGAACTGGATGAGAATCACTGGAATTGGAGCCCGGCTTCCTGGTTTTAGAGCTCCTGGGTGATTTTACTTTTAGGTCTGATTTTAGACCCCTGATGTAGAGTGTGTGGTAAAAAACCAAATCAGAACAAAGCAAAGCAAAGCAAAGCAAAGCAAAGCAAAGCAAAGCAAAGCAAAGCAAAGCAAAGCAAAGCACCAAAAGGTTAAATGTGAGTACTTACCCTAGGTCCCTTTCCTTTCTCTCTCTCTCTCTTTTAACCAAATTGCTTTTATGCTTGTATGTTCTATTGGAAATCTCACTTCTTCCAAACATCTTTTTCTTTTTTAACATCTGTTTCTTATCTGGGTTCTCTTGAGACCCTCTCCAGATGTATAGCGACTGGAACTACTGCTCAGAGAGTGGCAGCTGATGAAATCTTCCCCCTCCCATTTTCCCTGGTGGCTGGAAGTCTGGCAGGCCCTCTGCAGTTGTAAATCCTTCAGTGTAGACTACGCCTTTGGGGTTGTGTATAGCCAGAGCTCAACTTGGTCGAGTTCGGTGATGGCCAAGACACATGGTTCAGGTGGCCATTCTGGTCCCATCTGCTGCAGTTATTTATGACATGCCTGTCATGATAAATGAGTAGCTAGTACAATTTTTTTTATGAATCTTAAGACTATAAAACCATGGGAAGCATATCACTTAGTTTATACAATGCCGTGTCTTTTAGTTTATGTGTTTCATATGTCTCAGATTCACAGTCACTATCATAAATTCACTACAGGACATTGACCACACAGTCAAAGTAAGACAAACTGAAGCAGGAGAGGGTTCTAAGAAACGAGTAAGGTGATTGGTGCTTGCAGGCAGCTGTGCACCTACTGACCCCGTGTGAAGGACAGTTAGCTTGGGTGGTGCAGACTGCAGTGACTGCTTTGTCAGCAAAAATCCTCCTGCAGCTGTCTAGAAGTTGTGCTTTTCTGTCCAGTCGTTGATTCTGTTCTGATTTGTTGAAGGAGTGGATACGAGGAAGTTCTTGAACCTAAGCTGCAAATGAGGAGCATCTAGACACGCTGATGCCTGTGGCGATTTGTGAGAGTAAGTCTGGCAGGCCGTGCGAGGCTCTGAGGAGAGACAGCGGGAGGGAGAGAGTGTGACCAGCTCTTTGAAGGATCCCAGCCTAACCCCAACCTGCTCTTCTGTGCAAGAGGCGATTGGTTTCCCTTTTCTGATTATGTCAGTGTGATTTGGTTTCAGTTGAAGCCGTAGAGTTTGGACTTGGTGTGGTTGAATTAAGGTTTGAGTTAAGAGCCCTCCAAAGTATTTTCTCCTATGAATACAGGCACTGTATTAACTATCATTATTCTCACATTATCTTGTTATAAAATTTTGCTTTATCTTTTTTTCCATAAAATAAAATTTAGAAAATAAAAGGTGCTGCGCCATGCTGGAACTTAGGGCGCTGAGCCAACCAGTAAGCAGCCTGCTGCTTACCGGGGCGGGGGCTTAGAATCAAACATACCACATCCCCCACCCCCGTTAACAATTGGGATCCAGGGATCTGGGTATCTTTGTCCTGATTAATGGTGTTGCTCTATTCAATACTCTGTGTTGATGTGTTATATAATGTTGTGTATTTCTTTGATTTTGCTGTACCTAGTAGAAGAACAACTATTGTGAAGACAACGAGATATACAATGTTGCCTGTTACCGTTGTCCTGGTGACCTGCTTTGATCTTCTGTGCCAATTTCACTATAGTGTCTCAATTGGCTTTATTCCATCCTGGTTTTTTTGTAACTACTTGCAGCCTCACTGTGTGTTCAGTTTGTATGCCTTAATTTTGTAACACGAACAGCTATTTCTGGGAGGACAGTATGTGGTTTGTCAACTAGTGATATATGGGTTTTTTTTTGAGGTTTTGTATTGTTTCTACCCTTTTTTCTGTATTGCTTTTTTTTTCTCTTTAAATAAAATTAAAAAAAAAAAGAAAAGAAAGGTGCATGAAGACACACTGGGGGGGCAGTCTACATAGTGCCACATTAGTGGCTCATGGTAAAGTAGAAATTAACTAGTACCTTGGATATTTTTGGAGAAATTGCCATTAAGTTATAGTTATGCCTGTTTTCAATGGGTGTTTATTTTTTTCAATTACATGCAAAATTTTATCTTTATTTTTCTTAAGCTCGATCTTGTAGGCTATGGTCCAGTAGACTCATTCGTGAAAGTTTTAGCATTGATTTTTGTTATTTAACATATGATTTCTCCCTTTAGGGTTTGCTTCATCTGCACATATCTGTATATACATTATCTTCACATGTATGTATAAGTTATACATATTTAAACTACTGAAAAAAATCACTTGTTCCTTTTAACCTTGCAATTTCCTTTTTATGTGTATAATGTTCTCTCACACCTACATAAAGAGATATGCTGAAAGATATCTGTTGCAGAATTTTTACAGTAAAAATTGAAAATAACCACAATATCCCATAGTAGGTAAACAGATAAACATTATGTAATATATTCATACAATAACTCTACTGCTGCAGTTAGAAGAAATGAACTAAAATGTTAATGAGTGATCCTAAAAATATTGATAAAAGAAACCATGTGCAGAGTGACACTTGTACACTACAATACAATACTGTAAAAACTGTTATTAACAAAATGTTAAAAACGGACTATTCAACCTGGTAGGAACATGAGTAATTATTAAATTGTACTTGGGGTTTCCTTTATTTTTGAAGTGTCTCATTGTCATAGTTGTGATTTCCAGTCTAATGTGTTAAACAGAAATTCTAATAAGAAATTTTTAAAAATGTAATTTCATTGTTTGTCATAAGGAATACATGAGATGTATCATCTTTTAAAATAAAAACTATTTTGATGTAATGCAAGTAGATACTAATAAAGATAGTAAAAAAATTGCTCTTCTATCAGAGAGCACAACAAAATTTCACAGAAAATAGAGAATAAGAATGGTGAATACATATGTAATATGATCTGAAAAGAATGAGCAAAATGGTGTTCAGGCTTGTTAGTCCTCTTACCGGGTTTTCCAGTGTGCTGTGCAGTTGATAGCTGGGAGCACAGAGCAGTACGGCAGGTCTCTAGAAGTTGTTCATCGTGTGTGAGGGAAACTTTACAGCTTTGGACGGCAGCTCCACATTTTGTTTCCTACAGGATCCTGGAAACCATAGCTCTGCATTCTGACTCTATGAGTTTTATTATTTTAGGTTACTTGCAAAGGGGACATTGTGCAGTATTCTATCCTATGAATTGCTACTTTCACTTTGCCTGTTGTCCTTCAGATTCATCCATGTTTTACAAATGACAGGATTTTGTTCTTTTAAAGGCTGAATAGTGTTTCATGTGTATTATATATATTATATATGTACAGACACACGTTTTCTTTATCCAGTCATCCATACGACAAATAGCTTGTATATTGTGGCTCTGGTGAATAATGGTGCAGTGAACATGGGAGTGCAGACATCCTGAGATTCTGATTTGAAATTCTTTTAGATAAGTAGAAATGGTATTTTTAGATGAACTTTTAGATTATATGAAGCTCTATTTTTAATATTCTGAGGAACCTCTATACCATTTTGTGTAATAGTTGTATAACTTCACATTTCCATCAATGATGTACTAAAGCCCCAACTTTTCTGCATCTTTGTATTTGTTATATTTTGCATTTTAAATAATTGCCATCCTACTAACTATGAGATGATATTTCACAGTGATTTTGGTATGCATGTTCCTTCTAGCTAATGATGGTTGCTGTGATTTCACATAGTCATTGGCCATTTGTATTTTTTCCAGTCCCCAGATATAGTACTTGGTACTGTGATAACAGCACCCATTAACCTGGTTGGCCTGTTTAATAAACTTAATCAAGAAAAGAAATTTGGTGTGAAATGAGAAATTCAGCAGAGTCTGGATAGATGCCCCTTGATGCCATTCTTGGGCATAGAGGATGATTACATTTCCCAGCATTCCTTGTAGTAAGGTCTGGGCCATGTCACTGGATTCTGATCTACAGAAGGTACACAGAGGTGATGTAAGGCAGCTCTAGGTTTGGCCACTGAACTCCTCAGCCAGACCTCCATGTTCTTTGTTCCCTTCAATCTGCAACTGCTCCACCTGCACCAGGCTGCTGTGATGATGGGAAAAACTCATTCACGCTGAGTTACTGAGAAGAAAGAGATTGCTTTCCATAGATAATGCAGCTTCTCCTTTTGATGAACTAGCTCTTCTACAAAGAGTTGTTTAGTGAATGAACAATATCAAAATATTAAAAGAAAATAAAAAAGATAGCACTCTACTACCCTAAATCAGTTCTGAACATTTCTCTCTTACATTATAATCCATAGAGCCATAATTAACTTGTCACAACATAATCTGAAATAGCTATTGCGTAGGGACAGGTTTTGAAATAATTTTTTCTTCTTTTGAGGGTTACTTTAAGACACATTCTTGAAGCATAAATCTATTTAATATTTTTAAAATAATTATACCAATTTACAATGCCATCAACATATTTCCTGCATTGTTACAGATATGAACTTTGAATAATTTTATTTTTGACATGAAAATAGTCATACTTTTATGTATAAAATATTATGATCTCATTTGAAAACCTCAAACAATATAATAAGTTTTAAAGCAAAAAGCTAAAACATCCTCTATCAGCAGTTGCCAGTAATCCCTAGTGTATTTTGGTGTGAAATCCTGAGTTACCTGTACGTGTGCTCACAAGTGCACTCTTGGACACATGTGAAGAAGTTAATTACAAAAACTTTTATTATAACTTACATTGGTGATAAATTAGGGATGTTTTAATGCCAACAAACACAAGCCTATGCCATTGCTTTAAATATATACTGTCCAGTTGAGAAGCCACTAGTCAAATGGCTATTTAAATTAAGTTTGAATTAATGAAGATTAAATCAAGTAGAGTAACATTAAAACTTCTCTGTTTCCTTAGTCACTTTCAGAGGCTCAGAAGTCTGAAGTGCAGGCCTCTGTACTGCATAGCAAGGTACAGAATGTTCTTTTAGCTTGAAAAGCCTGTGAGAAGACTCTGATACAAAGCTCTAAAGGTCCTTGCGGTTTTCTTGAGCAGGTCTTCTGTTCCTGGATCTACTGCATTAAACAACTCTGTAGCAAGCTTCGGGCACCTCCGATTGCTTTTCAGATTCTACCGTGGAACTTAAGTGCAACGCAGAAATACAGGGTAACCTGCCTTCTCACTTAGCTCCTGCCACAATTATTTCCTGGTTTTATTTCTTTGCTTTTGTTACCTGACTGTGAATCTCATGCACATGGTTGGCATTCTGCATTTTAACTGCAGTTTCATAGGCTGATTTTATCTTTCCTATCAAGTATGTAGAAACTCTTTCTGGAACTAAAATTTCAGAAACGTTTTCTGACTTTTCTTTCTCTTGCCACATAGATCAGGCTATGTTCTGTTGCACTAGCAAAGAACCTAAACTTCTTAGTGCCTTTGTTTCTCACTCATGAAGCAGTTGCTTCAAATTATCCTCGCTCCAGGATTTGAGTTGATGGAATATACTTCTATATGGGAGCTACCTGTGAGGGAGAAAAAGCTTAGGAAATTCATGCACCAGCTCTTAAAGTTGCCCTTCAGAAGTGATGTAAGAGACTCTCACCAACTTAGTGATCAAAACAAGTTACATCATTTTGTGTAGATTTCAAAGAGGTGGGAATACACATGCCTGGGAGAATTGCCAGGAATACTTGGTGAAAAGCATGAATAATGTGTTCAAAACTTATCTTTTATTGGTTGTAAAGTTTTTGTTTAGGCATAATAACATAAAGATGATGAGAATGATAGCTAAAATTTATCATGTGTTGCACATTTTGGTAATATCTCATTTAATCTTTTTACTGTTCTCTTATACATGAAGCAGTGCAGGGTTAATTACCCTGCCCAAGGTTGGCTAGCTGATAGCAGATCTGAGGCGCTGAGTCTGGAGCCTGCATGCTTAAATGCTTCCTCCGTCACTTTATGGTCTCTTCCATCCTTTCTGGTGTTTTTTTAAAATTTAGTCTTCTTTAATGAACAATGTTCTATCTGAATTTATTTTTCTTGCTAATACAGATAGATAATCTTCCTGCTGTAGTTGAGTAGGTATGGCTCTTTCTCCAAGAAACGTAAGTGCAGATCTGAATGAAGTGACACCATGTGAGCAAATAAGACTTTACTGAGCTAAGGAATGACAGATAGCAGATGTGGTAGTACATGCTTGTAATACTAGTATACAGGAGGCTGAGGCAGGAGGATTGCTGCAAATTCTAGGCTAGCCTGGTTTGCATGGGGAAAACCTATCCCAAAGTTAGAAAAACAGAAAGGAAGGAAAGAAGGAAGAAACAGAAAGAAAGGGAGAAAGAAAAGAAAGGAAGGGAGAAAGAAGAAAGGAAAGAAGGAAGGAAGGAAGAAAAAAGAAAAGAAAAGAAAAGAAAAGGAAAGATAGATACAAAGAAAGGCTCCATGGACCACAGACATTGAAGACCTGCTACTTTGCATCATTTTTCCTTTGCTGAATCTACTGCAGAAATGGTGGCTTTCCTGAGCTGGGGTGCATCCAGCCCTTTAAGGAAGATCTTTCCAGTTCTACATCAACCCAAGGCTTAGGGTAAAGGAATAGTGTTAGAAACAATTCCTTTAAGACAAAAACCCTCTGGCCCATGGGATTTCTTCCTGATGGGGCTTCAGATATAGTCTCCTGAACACCAGCCTTTCCTTTTGTTATTCTGATTTCATTAATTTCCATCTTTCCCATAGAATGCCTTTGCGTCTAGACTTTATAGACCCCCCCCACAGCCCCTTCTTCCCCATATTAATCCTCATGTCACATCTCCTTGCAAAATATGAGGTGAATGGCTGAGGATTTTCTCCTCCACTCCTTGCCAAAAGGCCTGTGGATTGTCCACAGCCTAGGGAAAAGGACCCCACAGTGACGATCTTGCATCCTCTCTCATGACACACTGATCACAGTCCATGAGCAGGGACACTGTCCTAATCCCCCCTCTTCTTTCCCACAGCCACCATTGTTCTCTGCTCAGTCAGGACTGAAGCTGGTAGAGACTCCCCACTGGGTGGTTCCCATATGGTTGGCACCATCCCCAGCTCAGTATTGGTGTGCATGTCCCCTACCTCACCTCCCCCCTCTGGTAATTCCCGCTATTTTCCTGGAGGGGAGTGGAGACTATTTATGTTGTCATCCTTCCTGTAAGTCTAGTTTTTAAAACTTAGCAGATGTTAAAAAGTTGTCTAAATTTGCATTTCTTGATTACAAGTTAGTTTGAACATTTTCCCAGACGTTTGTTTCCTATTTGTATTTTCTCCTGTGTACCCGTAAATGTTCTTGGTTGAGACTTGATCACTTAGCTATTGGAATCCTAGGGGTCGTTTCTAAAAATACATATGAATGTGCTTTAAGATCATTTAGGAATTGTTCTTTTTCAGTCATCTTTGCAAATATTTTCTTATTCAGTTGCATCTCTTTTCATCTCATGTACATTTTAGAGTGGCTTTTCTATTATGTTATTATTTTTGGGAATTATTTTTTCTGATCTGTTTACCTATCAGGTGCCCGGCTTCTCTTGTACCTTGCAGAACAAGTAGTGTGAACGTGGGCAGCCTCTTTATTATTCCCTCCCCAGTGTCTGGCAGGGCTGGGTAATATTTATTTCATAATAATGACTGTGTCAAACCTTTCAAAGTGACCATCTCTGGTAGAAGTATTTTATCAGTGTCTCATACATTTATCTGATTAGATTAAAACATGTAAGCTTCTTTAATTTAACTGGAATATATCTGTGGTTTCCCCTTCAAATTATTATCTTTACCCTGTATATTATGTGATGTTTCTTTCTTCCATTTTTGTTGGGTTTTTGTTTCCAATCGTTTTGGTTTTGTTCTGAGATGAGGTCTCACTGTGCGCCCAGGCTGTCACAGTGACTTGACTTGTGACTCCTCCTCATCGGCCTCCTGAGCAGAATGCACCACCATGTTTGGCTCCTTTTTTCACATTTAGAGTATTTTTAAATCATACATTAAATTATCATGTTTTATGGATTGATTTTCCTAACTTTGAAATATTACCATATGAGTTTTATTACTATTGCTTAACCAAAGTTTTAAAATAGATTTCATAAATTTAATTTTCCCTTGTAGTTCTTTCTTTTCTTTTCTTTTAAAGATAATAAAACCCAACAAAACCAAGACAGAATAAAGTCAATCAAAACAAAGTAGTGAAAGTGGTACAGATCTTTGGAGCAGGATAGTAGAAAAACAACAATGGCTACCATAGTATATCTTGTTACCTTCATAATAGTTGTCCATTACATCAGAAATAGCAAAATCAAACCAAACAAAACAGAATAAAACTAATCAAACAGAACACTAAATAAAGCAAAAACATTGAAACAGAACAAAACAGTGAGAACAATATTTGACTTCAAAAACAAGACAGAAGGAAATACCCCATATTTGCTATATTGCAAACTGTCATTCTCCCAAGAGATGCTCAGACCGCCAGCCCCAGGCCTACAAAGTCAAACAAACAATACGAGCATTAAGTTGCTTTCTGTTCCTCCCCTGGTACTGACTCCTCCTTTCCTCTGAACCAGCCAGTTAGTTGCTCACAGTGGGTGGGTAGTTCTTGGTTCTCAGCCGGCATGCACACAGGAGTGCTCTCTGGCCTCTCTCTTCCTGGGCCCTGCATGGCTTACACAGTTTACCAGAAGGACTAATTGGCTTCTTCTTCTTGATGGCCTCCTCCTAGCCCTTGCATGGCTTCTCCCTTTGTAGTCCTTTTAAGGTTAATTATTTAATAATAATATTCATATTCTTGCAAGTTAATTTTGGAATCATTTGATAGCCTTAATCATAGTTTTTAAAAGCCTGGAAGACAAATAATGCCAAATTTGGTTATGAATTGGCAACAAGTTTATCTGCTTCTCATTTTCAATTTTCATCCACTGCCTTGTGAAACTCTAAATAATATTTTCTCAGGTCTGATCTTTTGAAGTCTTTCCATTTTTCAGGATTTATTGTTAGCAGCAGCAGCTCTGTGATTTATTTGTTAAATGAATGAAGTGTGTTTTGTTTTGTTTCTCGGTACCAGGAATTGAAAAACAGAGCCTTTGCACTGAGTTACCTCCCCCAACCCTTTTTATTTTTGAGGCAGAGTCTCATTTAGTCACTAAATTGCTCAAGTTGGGTTGAAAATTACAATCCCCTTACCTCAGCCTCCCAGAGTACTGGGATTACAAGTTTGTACCACTAAGTCTGGCCATGAAGTACTTTTTACTTTTTATTTATTTATTTTTTATTTTAAAGAGAATAAAACAAAACAAAACAGAACAGAACAAATCAGATCAGAACAAAATAATGCAAGCAACACAGGATTTCAAAACAACACGAAGTCAACAGCGGTTACCATAATGTCTCTTGTTTTCTTCAAAATAACTGTCCATACCTTCACACATACTGCAATCAAATAATAGAAAGCAGACTAAAACCAATCAAAATAAAGAATAAAACATTATTGGACTTCAAAACAAGATGATAGAAAATCAGCAATGGCTACCATAATGTCTCATTTTCTTCTAAGTAGCTTTGATACCATCACATGTAATAAAATCAATTCCTGTAAACACTTTAGGAGAAGATCTAGGCATATATAAGCCTATATATGTACGCCAATCCTTTCTGTATTAGAGGGAAAAACCAAATCAAACAAAATAAAATACAAGAAAAACAAGAAACAAAAGAGACAAATAAATAACAAGAACGAAGAACCCAAAACAGTAACAATGTACACTTTCAAAACAAGGTGGTAGGAACATAAGTAAGGTTGTTATTTTGCCTAGTTATCTGCAAAACAGTTACTCAGATTACCAGATATAAACATGCAAAATTGATCTAATCCTCTGAATATTAGCTGTTTTGTTCCAAGAACTAATAGAATTAGTACAACCATTATCTTATGTATATATACACAAATTTACATCTTTTTGCTTTTTCCATCCTTCTCTTCTCCTTTTCCCTGAGTTATGTTTTCCTCTTTGAGCAGTTTCTTACCCTTTCACAATATTTATTGAAGATTTTGTATCATATTTACTCTTTCAGTTTTTTTATACTAGAAAGACAATACGGTGTTTACACATGTGAATTTGATTTATTTCACTTACGAGTATGGTTTCAAGTCACAACCACTTAAAAATAGGGAATGCTTCACGAATTTGCATGTCGTTGTTCAGGGGCCATGCTAATCTTCTCTGTATTGTTCCAATTTTGGTATATGTGCTGCCAAGGTGAGCACATGAAGTATTTTTAAATAATATTTTCACTTGTGATTTAAAAAAAAAAATCCTGTGTGTTGCATTGTTTTATCACTGCACTTTACAAAGTTAGGCCTACTGTTAGAAAACTGTCTCTGTCTCTCTCCCTCTCTGTCTCTTTCTATCTCTCTGTTATTGGAAATTGAACCCTAGCCCTTCACACTGAGCTACATCCCCAGCACCCCCTCCTCTTAAAATTTGAAAACATGGTCTTGTTAAGTCACTAAATTGTGCAGACTAGGCTTAAAGTTTTGATCCTCCTGCCTCTGCGTCTCCACTTTTTATATAACTATGTATCCGTCTTTAAACTACCTGTATTCAAGCAATCAGAGACTTACTTATTTTCTACTTCTTGTGCTAGAATTTGGATTGTGAAGCAACATGACCATTGCCCCTGTCTTCATGTAGATTAAACTTTGAGGTCTTCTTTTTTCCCCCTTAGTCTCAAAAGTAGCTAGAAAAAGGAATGCAGATGGATGAATAGACAAAAATACTGGAGTTTTTCAAATTTTAGATTTCTAAAATATACTGTAGACTTTTTGGAAGCACATTTAAGATTTTTCCCTAACTTTGTCATTTTCCCACAATTAATCATCCAAAGTGGGTGGCAATTTGTGGGCTGGATGGATGTTGGAACACTCTGCCTCTCTTGGATGTGTCTCAAGGTCACAAACCTACGCAACGGCTTGGTCAGGTTTGAGCCCCATAGCAGGGCCTCACCAAGTGCCTTGATGAGTCTTTCCCTCCTTGAGGAACCAACAGTTTCTTCAAAAGTGTGAGCTCCATGCATTCTTCTTAGCAGCAGCACAGGGTCACCCTGGGCATCAGTCAGGGTTTTTACCAAAGAAACAGATGTAACACGAGGTACACACATGCATAAGAAATTACAAGAGTGGCTTACGATGGTCACCACAAAGTCAGATGAGGGCGCATGCAGAGGGTGTCTGCAAACTGGAGGCTTAAGTGTCCAGCCCAAGGGCTGGAGCTTACTGCAGTGTCCCATGTAAGTCTGTATCAGGGGCCGGTGGTCTGTGATGGAGCACTGAAGAATCTGTGACAGAAAGCTGAAGAGTCTACGACGAAGGCTGAAGAGTCCCAGATGGAAACTGAACAGTCTGCGGTCAGACGCCAAGAGATGACACGCAAGCTGAAGTCAAAGACTAGAGCTCCTGTGGAAAACCAGCAAGCAATCCCTCCTCGCTTGCGTTTCACTGTATGCAGACCGCTCCCCCGGGGTGGGTGTAGCACTCACCATCTGGGTCCTGTGGTCTTGCACAGGCTGAAATGTTACAAATGAGGACCTTGGCCCCCTGCTGAATCACTTAGTTAAACTTCTGACCATCTCAAATTGAGACAGTGAACAATATCCTAGAATTGTAAGGGCTTGTCCTCCACACCACAGGAGCTGCTGAACCCCTTACTTAAGCGTCTAGACTTCTCAAGTAACACAATGTATCAACCGTAACACCCTGCTTGCCTGGGAGGTTTGCCTTCCATCCTCAAGGGGAAATGCTTGAACTTTCCCCGTCCCTCCTCCAGGGTCACACCGTTTTGCTCTTCTGCTTCCCATCATCCACTCTCTGTTCTTCCGAGTGTACGCGGCACTACAATTTTCCCATTTCATTCTTCCCACTAGCCCATTTTAAAATTTATCATTTTGTGTAAGGTAGTGTGATCACGTTCCATTTGCTTTCTTCTGTAGCAGGTAGTTACATAAATAGCAAATGTGACTCAATCTTCAACATGAAATTCCAAGGTCTCTAAAATGGTTCTTCAAGATTCATAATTTTGGGTGTGCAAGATGAAGTGGTTAATTTCAAACACTGAGCCCCCTCCTAGGGCCCCCAGGAATCTCTGAGAAGCCTGCAAATAGAATTTAAAAGAATGATGTTGTTTATCATGGAAATTATAAAGTTGAGAGCTATAAATATAGGCCAGGCTTGTGGCAGATGTAGGAGTCAGGAAAGTAAATTAGAAGAAAATGTAAATGTATTAAAAAGACATCATCTGGGGGGGAGCCCAGTTGCATGAGGGCTCATGGGAAGGCTGAGTCTCGCTCTGGTCAGGAGATGGATGACTCAGGCTTAGAAAGTGACTTCAGTTTACTGAATCACCATGGAATTTGAGGTAATCCACAACCAAAATAGTGAACATTGGTTTGATCAGTGCATTCTCTTTCTGGAGTCAAACTATATTAACCGATTGTTAAAATTCTTTTTGTGTGCATCTGTCATACATTAGACATGGTTCTGGGTTCTGAGGCTGTAAGAGACAAAAGGAAGACCTAACCCAACAATGTTAGGAGTCTTCAGGAGGTATTTAAATACTGAGAAGCAGGTCAGTAACACAGTGGATAAGGGTGGCCGTGATGGGGAAGTGTAGGATGCTAAGCAAAGGTACAGGGGGTCATAGAACCTAGATGTGGTATTTGCCTGGAGACCTGGGCATGAAAGAGTCATTGGCTGTCAATAGTGGGGTGGAGGTGGGTCGCAGTGGTGGTTGTGGCCGAGGGAACAAGGGAACACAGATATCTTGTTACTGTAAGGTACCATAACCCAAACTTTGGGTTTCTAGTTCATCACACATAAATAAATCAAAACTAAGATCCACTTACAATCTACTGCTTCTGTTCAACTGCATCGTGGGACTGTCCTGTACCTACAGTCTGGAAAATTTTAAGGCCAGCAGCTGACATTCTCTTCTCCTCGGGCAGTGCTTGCCTGGGCATTGATAATATTGGCCCTGATGGCTTCCTTTTCTGTTTGTTTTCATAACTGATTAACTTCCCCGTTTTCTTCTTCCCCAGTTCCAAGACTCATGTAATCTCAAAACTATGACAATATATTAAAATAGTTTCCTGTGAATTTCCGTTGGCTTGGAAACCAAGCTGTTTCCATCAGGCATTTCTACATCTGTGTGATCTGACCCATAGTTCTTATTTTGTTTCCTCCCTTTCCGAGGCAGTGTGGTTTTCTGTTTCTAGGAGTAACCGGTCTGTGGCTAAGTTCTCACAGTGCTAATTTGTCACTTGTTTTCTTTTCTGTAGACAGAAAAGAACACAAATTTCACTTGGAATTCAATGGATCTTTTGCCCGAAGAACCATTGTCCAATAATGGATCCTGGTTAATTAGAAAATGTTTATGCTGTGTTTGGTAATTTTCTCTCAGACATGGTTTGTGTTTGATTTTTGGAGTTAAAGCAAGTTGTTTCTGTCTTCCCAAAACTCTTCAAGCTCTGGATGTTTACAACTACCAAAGAATTCATCAGAAGATAAATGTGAGTGTTGATACAGCCCCATGGTGTGCAGCCTTGTAAACGAAGATAAAATATCAAAATCAAAGATCTTGAGACCCATTATTCTCATATGGAAAGGTGAAAAAACATATCTTTATGAGACATTTGGCTCAATAGTACTGCAGAAAAATCAGGTTGTGCCATGGCTGACCTTTAGGGGCTGTCAAAATTAGTAGAGAAAGTTCTTAATAATTGTCAGATATATTGACATATTGTGTGCTGAACTTTCTTGGAGACATCAGGGACAATATACCATTATAAAGTTTCTGTTCTACTTCTTCTGTCTTACTGTCACAACTTCTGATCACATGTGTTATTTCCCCTCTCTGCCTTTTTCCTAAAATGAGAATGCTTTAGAGAATGTCATCTTGGTGAGTTTTGGTTGATGTTGCAGGGTGTGTCATTTTTGCTTGTCAGCATATGGCTCTGTGTCATTGCATCAGTATTAAGAGTGATGGACTAGGAAATTTTATCATGTGATAATACTGACCACTTGAAGTGCTTAAGACCTCTCCACAGGGCTGCTTTTTAGAAACAACCAAGTATGAAGTTAAGAAACTTTCCCTGACTCTCATTTTCTTAAGAAATAACTTGTCCTAAGGAGTCACGTGACCTTTGGCCCCTGGCATGAGGGAAATGAAGAGTGACTTGTCTGTGGGTAACCGCAGAATGGCCCTTTGGTTATGACCTCATCCAGAGGCGGTTGGCCAATGTGTGTGTAATAGCCTCACAGGGCCTCAAACACTATGGGTGCGCTGAGAGGTATCTGGGAAATGTAATGTACTTTAAATTACCAAGAAGTAATTTGATCTGAATAAGGCAACTCCAAAGAGAGCTCATTATGTTTCTCCAGAATGCAATTGCAAACTGTAATTGGATTTCTTTTTAAGATGAACAGCAAACTCAGGGAAGTGGTACATTTATCATCTTTGTTGATCCCTTTCTGGAACCTGAGCACTAGGGATGAAGGCACACAGTGTCACCCCCTTGGGCAGAGAGGGTGTCGAGTAACGAGGACAGGGTTGGCAGGTTGCTCTTCTGCACACAGTGGATGTGCCCGGGTGTTGGAGGAAAGCTGATGGTATTCAGCAGGCACTTTCAGCAGGCTGCTGGGAGAGCAGTCCTCAGAGAAGATCAGGGGTTGGAAAGGGGCCTAGAGGAGGCGGGAATCTGAGCTTGTTGCACCAATTCAATCCCGTAATGTTGGGGTTTGGACCCAGGTCAGGACAGTGGGATTGGAATGCAAGGCTCTTGCACCCAGGACCTTTAATAACTCGTTTCCTGTTGGAGATGATGGGCAGTGAAAATGATCCTGGTCTAAGCATCCGGAAGAAAGGGATTTCAGGTCAGGTTGAGGCTTTGTTTTCTATTTTATAAAGTAAAGAGACTGAACTAGATGATCTCTGTGTCCTTCACAGACCTCACGTTTTAAGATACAATGGCTTTAAGGTCTTAAATCTTCCCTCCCTTCTCTATGGAGTGGCCTCATGTAGGAAAAGACCCTGCGAGGCAGTTTCTACTTGACTTTTCTACTTCCTGGCTTTGCTCGGACATTCAGGCACACCGCAGGTGCCCCACTGACTAAAGCGCTCTGGGTTACAACCATGTCACCTTTCTGGTCTCTTTGCAGAGTAAAAACCTGTCCTAGATGTTGGCAGATTGACTCTCATGAACGAATTTATAGGGAAAGGCAGTCTGTACTGGCTAAAGACTTTTTTTAAAAAAAGTCTCATAGATGGTACTATTTTGTCTTTTTACAAGCCCAATTTTCATAATTACATCTCACATACCACAAGGCACATAGACATAGGAAGTATCAGTATACCCATTTTACAGAGGGATACACTGAGACTGAGGAAAATTAAGTAGTTTGCACTTGATTAGAGCTTTGATGTGGCAAAGATAGAAGAGAATAGGATGGGGGCCCGGGATTTAGATCAGTGGCACAAGCGCCTGCTTTGCAAGTGTGCGGTTGTGAGCTCGATCCCCAGTACCAGAATAGGAAAAAAAAAAAAAAAAAGAATAGGATGTAGATGTTCTGAATCAAGCCCAATATATTTTTCACCTATATTAGCATAATTATGGAAATTTTAATTCCCTGGCAGAGATTATCAAAGAAGTGTTTTTTTAAAAAATTAAAATTTCAAAACAAGATAGTAAGAGGATAACAATGGTGAATACGTGGTGTACTGTTATCTTTAAATTGGTATACTGTTATCTTTAAATTAGTTAGAGTACAAGATATAGACTTTTATTGCCAGAACAATATTAACTCAAACCTTCCTTTTCAGTGAACTAAGAGAAATTAGTAGTAGAATGATCTTAACAGTCTTCTTTCCTTCCACTTCTCCCTTCCTTCTTTTCTCCTTTACCCCATCACAGTTTCTCTTTCCTTTTGAACAGTTTCTAAATATTTTTGGGTCAGAGGCATTTGAAACCATTCAAAGATTACCACGTGGCCTGCTTTTCTGTTTCCAAGTTCTGTCGGTGCAGTCATCTCATTCTGGATGGTTCTGACAATCTTCTACTTTGCAATCCTTCACAGTGATGATCACAATCTCTCTCTCTCTCTCTGTCTCTCCCCCTCTCTCTCTGTCTGTCTCTCCATCTCTCTGTCTCTCTCTCTCCATCTCAAAGAACACTCAAGGTCTTCCTGTTCTTAATTAATCTTCATGACATGCGAACCAAGGAAGCAGATTGTAAGGAGGACGTCCCACTCGGCTGTCCTGGAGGCTGAGGTAGAAAGCAAGGTTATGGAGCGGCCTCAAGGGGACAATAAATCCACAGAAGTGGAACCAAGAACAAGCTTTTCACAGCCGAAGCCTGAGAGTCTGTGGGGAAGGGGTCCTTGTTATTCTCCTTCAAAGATTCCTACTCACTCACCAGAAAAGAAAATCACCATCTAAAGCCAAAACCTCCTTTGGCCACTTTTCAATGCTTTTGAGTTGGCTATTTCTCTTCCCTTGGTATTCGCAATGTTTCTGACTGAGATGATTCAATGTTCTGCTCTCCTAGGAAACTGTGTGCAGTTTTCCTGCAGATGACAATCTCCTTTGCCTTGTAGTGTTGCCTCCCTCTTTCCTATTCTGAGACTGAAGCCCCTTTTTAATTCCTCTCAGGGATTTGTCCCATTGCTTTTCCCCAGCCACCTGGAGTGGGGTCTTTACGACACATTTGTTCTTTGGGAGAACATTTGTTTTCAGTGTTATATTTCAGTGTGTTCTTTTACTCAGGGAAAAGGCTGGGTGACTTCATCTCTCGTATTAGAAATGATGACTGTGTCCACAGCCACGTGTGGTTTCTGTGGTGGCTGCAGCACTTGGAGCTTGCGCTGTGTAGCTATGACTGATCGTCCTGTGGTGAAGCTACAGAGGACAGCAGGGGTCTGCTGCGGTAGGGAGTCTGGTTACACTGGAGGAAAGGGACTGGGATTCCTGTAGGCTGACAGGAAGACCATCATTATCTGTGGGAAAAGGAATGGCTGTGTTGCTCTGTTGATGGGAAATGTGGTTGTCTTCAACCTTGAGCCTGACCAAAGAATCCTGTTATGATTTACTTTGACACTGTATTTAAACCCCTTGCAATAATCAACCATCTTTCAAACATCACCAGGAAGCGGGTTATCAAAATAATACTACTCTGATGGTCAGAGTACCTTTAAAAGCTTCCACTACTTCGCTCAGCAAAAATAAAAAGGATGCACAAAGTCCGCACCCAAATGTTACCAACATATTTACTGGGTTTCTT
Organism: Dolichotis patagonum; assembly: GCA_004027295.1. Taxonomy (NCBI): domain Eukaryota; kingdom Metazoa; phylum Chordata; class Mammalia; order Rodentia; family Caviidae; genus Dolichotis; species Dolichotis patagonum. Next base: position 22,081 of record PVJX010016242.1, read on the forward strand.
TTCAAGACCATTTGCTGTGACCTTTGGAAAACAGCTTCACATGATACATACAGGTATCTTTCCCCAGGAATGTGAAAGTACCCAAGGCATAATTTCACTGCCTACCTGCTTGACAGACTTAGCTTCTTGTGATAAATTAAGTGGTAGAGAAGATTACAATGCTGGTAGTTTCAACAGTATGGAAGGCAAATAAATACTACACATGTTGGCACCTGCTGTTCCCAACTTTGGGGCAGACATTACTAATGGATCTCATCACTCTTGCCGCTGAGCCAGTTCTCATTTGCAGCCTTTCTCCTTGTCACTAAGAGAGCCACAATCCTATTATAGGACTCGGTTCTCCAGTTGAAAACCTTTTACCAACCTAGGTTTAGAAAAAGCTGATTGGTCCTTCAGTCCTCCACACTTAAACCAGAGGTACCATGAACGCCAACCGTAGGTGGAAGGTGAGTCTGCTTGGTGTTAATATAGTTCAGGCTGTTCCCAAGAGATGTGAGCTAATCTAAATTCTGAAACTATGACAGAATTATCTCAACTTTAGCATACCTAAAAACTACTGCATCATGAATGAAAACAACACAATGTAACACATCACTGCTTTACTTTTTGAATTGACAGCTTGATAGTATAAAGAGTTTGGGGAAGATTTGTGGAGCCATACTTTTACAAATCTTGGGATAGCAAAAACCAATGCCATATATTTAGAGAGCAATTTAGGATTGTTTGAAAAAAATTAAGCATGCATACAATCAGTTTCAGTACTTCTCTTCCTTTGTATATACTTCCCCAAGTATTTAAAGATATGTTTCAAGACTAACTCTTTAGCATTGACTTCAAAAATAAGAAAAGGAACAGAATCTACCTATCTGTGAATGCTATGCAAGAGAGCACCAATCTCTATATCTGTAAATGGAATACAATGTAGATTTTCAGAAGAATAAAGTAGATACAATATAGTAGATGGCATTGTTTCATTACAATTCTTCAGATTCTTCCCATCATTGCTTTGCTTCCTTACTCTACTGAGCTCATACTTGGCCATCAAGTATGACTTGCCCATGGGATACAAGGGGTGTGACTTGGGTTCCAAAGTAAGAAAACATGTTGAGCAGGAGCTACAGGGGCAGAGCCAGCTAAGCCCAGCTAAGCCAAGCCAAGCTCATAGAACAACAGCTGACCTATAACTCTCATGTAACAGAAGCAAGCAGTGACTCTGTTTTGTAAGCCACCAAGATTTTACGGTTAATTTCTGTATCTATAACATTATTGCAGCAAAATCTGACTGAGGGATCTAATAATAGAGACAATATCCGGAGTACACATATGAACAAATTAAGTTATATAACATTATCAATGTAGTGAGCATCAAAAAATCACCTGTTCATCCATCATGCATCCATCCACCCATCCATCCACTCATCTTTGCATATATATATATATATATACACACACACACACACACACACACAATATCAAAAAAATACAGATAAAATTGATAGCAATAGGAAACCCCAAAACTGGTAGTTACTTGGGGGAGGAGGAAGGTAAAGAAAAGAGCTGTAGTTTCTAATTAATATTCTTTACTCTGAATTTTTTATAAAAAAATAGTCTACTCAGTGATAAACTATTAAGAAAAGTTTCCCTTTTAGCATTTGCTATTTCAAGCATTATTCCTAATTTTGATGAATGATTGTTATTACACCCTTATGTTTTTAAAGTACTGTGAGTCCTGGTGGGAACAGGAATCCTTGGGAAATGTCGGGCTCTGGTAAACAAAACACAAATGATCTCTGGATCCCTTCCGTGGAGATATAACCTGAGCCTAACCTTGGAGACTGGCAGTCAGTTTTCCTCCTGGGCTTATCTTTCAGAGTCACCAGGACAAAGACACAGGCTGAGAGTTGGAACACAGGGCGCTAATTTTTTTTTCTTCTGCCAGATTTTTTGAAAAGGAAAAAAATCATGTTTATGGAATGTTTAACATTTTTATAATTGAAGAAATAATCAAAAAGCCTGGCCCCAGGCAAAACTTACTCCTTTTCTTATTCTTTCCCAGCCAAGAAAATCAGACTTTGCTTTGTGATTCATGGGCTGAAAAAACATGGTCCTTCCTTTGGGGCTATTGTCCCTGCCGTTCTGCAGGCTGGTCCGGGGCTCCCTTATCTCTGTTTTCTACCTGATTAACTCTTGGTTGCCTTCAGGGCTGAGATGTCACCAGATCCAAACACCTGCCTTGTCCCTCAGTGTGTGCTCCAGGGTGGTGGCGCACACAGCAAAAGGAAAACCAGCATGCTCTGCGGCCCCTGTCTATTTATTTGTCTCTCTTGCCCTGTAGGCTGTGGGCTGTTTTGTATTTTGACTTTTATTTGTACCAGTTTGCAGTGCATAATGGTTCCACTCCTCTTGGAGAATCGGCAACTGTACACAACACATCCCAATCCACCTTCCTCCCCTTCCCTTCTTGGAGGCTTTTTGGTGTCTGGCCCTGTGGCTTTTTATTACATCTCCAGTACCTCATCCCATGTATTAGGTGCTCAGTAGATACTTCTAGGATTGGTGAATAAAGTATGCCTATTTGATAAGTAATGTGAACTCAGAGGGTAAGATCTCATTTTTTAGGGATTTTTTTCTTCTAATGGAAAAGGGTATAAAATTTCTGATGCCTCCATTAACAGGCCAATAGGGGATCTATTTTTTCCAGGAAGCCTTCAAACTTATAAGGTGACCGAATGTCATCATTTTCCCAGGTGTCAGGGGTTTTCTGAGATGCGGGACTTTCAATGTCCTGGGAAAATTGGGATAGTTATTCAATCTACACTTAGATCAATCACATAACATCCATCCACTGTGCTTTCTCATAGATCAAGCCAAATGGTACCATCTCCTCTCTTTCCCTAGAGTCCAGAAAGAATACTGCAATGAATCTGTTGTTGTCAGTATTTCTATTTCTCCCACGTCTCAGGCGATCATCACATCTCCATTTATAATTCATCTGGTTTCACAGTGGGCAAATTAAAAATCTTGATTAGACTCTTCCATCCTGGCTTGTGTGAGTGGAAGGCGGTCAGTCCACAGCAAGAGCTTACTAAGAGCGCGACGTAAATACCAGGATAGCAGGGAGCAGGCTGTTTGTCCAGGGACTTCTAAAAATGGCATTGAGTGGATGCTGCTTTCTTATCCAAGCCTGTGCACACGAGGAGCTGATGAGACAGAGAAGGGTGAAGATTCTGAGGCATACTCTGAGTTCCCACCAGTTGTTCAGTCTAATATGCGCTCTCTGAAAACCCACCTCAAAGAGTCCTCGCAGGGACCTTGCATGCCAGAGCTGATACACAAGCTCATCTTTGTCAGGTCTTCATGTTTGCATCAGACCTTGTGGTGGAATTGTTTCTCCTCCTAGGGGAAAGGGCTGGCTAAGAGTGTCTGGGGAGTGCAGCTGTAAAATACAGCAATTTCCTAATCTAGGCTCTGTCAGGAAATGGGCTCTGGCCAGCAGCTCTGCTCCAGCTGTGTGCTCCCAGGAGGCAACTGAGATCCAACTACTAGAGATCCCTGTTCCCAATAGCACAGCTGATCCTGACTCAGTTCTGGAAGGATCCGGTTATGCCAAGGAATGGTTTCTCCAAACTGTGGCTTGGCAAGGCTGGACCTCTCCATAGTTCTTCTTCCTTTTTGGTCTTTTCTTCTGAAATTTAAGCACTGGACCAGTTAGAGGCCCAGAGGAGTGGAATCAGAAAGAGAACATTAACTCAAAAAGAAGACTGCCTTGCCCATTTGCGTAGCTGACAAATATTTACGGAGCTGTGTGTTTTCTCTGTGGAAGTGGGTGCAGAACAGGCAGTTGGGTCTGTGACGTCCCCCCTAGATCAGGTGACAGGACAAGGCAGAGCAGGATGGCTTGTTTCTGATCTGTGGTGGCACCTCAGTTGGGAAGACTTGAAGACCAGGAATAGCTTGACAGATAGAGGATGGAGTCATCTGAAGGCTTTTTACTTACATCTCTGGAGTTTCAATGAATTTTTTGTCCTCAGATTTTTTTGGTTGAAACCCTAATGCCTGTCATAATGGTATAAGAGCACATTGCTTAGGGAAGGGTTTGGGTCCTCATGATGAGAGCTAGTGAGAGAACTGCTGAGTTATTTCTTCTGCAGGACACAGCCAGGAGGCACCGTCTATCAGGAATAGGGTGCACCAAGCACTGGAGCTCCAGCACCTTGATCTTGGACTTCATAGTCCCAAGAACTGTGAGAAATAAACGTCTGTGATTTATTGGATAGCCAGTTGGTGGTATCTTTGTGGAAGATACTAAGACATGGATGCTGGCTGTCAGCTGAGACCTCAGCTAGGCTTTGGCTGAAGCACTCCAGCCCCCTTTGTGGTCTTTCTGCATAAACTAACTTGGCTTCCTTATGGCGTAGCAGCTGGTTTCTAGGAGCAAGTGACTCATGACAACAGAATGGAATGCAGGACATTTTTTATGATATAACCTAGCCAACTCTATTGGTTGAGTCAATAACAAAGTTCTATTCAAGTTCAAGGGGGAGGAGACACAGACTCCATCTCCGATGGAAACAATGAAAGGAATCATCATTGTAAGGTGAGCATGGAGGGTCATAGTCATTTTAGCCTTCTTTGGAAAATACCATCTGGGCCATCTTAGAGGCTGTAACTTAAGAAAGGTTGGGAAACTAGAAGCTGTGATAGTTTTTTTCTTTTTTGAAAATTCTTCTGACTCTTTGAATATGCTCTGCTGATCAATCATCCATTCCTTTGCCCTTGGGGTTCATTCTACCACTAAAACATTCCCATCTTTGTCAAGCATACTTAAAGTCTCAGACTCGGTTGCACTGGCACCTTGCTGGTAAAATCTCTGATGAGCCAAGGAAGAAGTAATGTCATTACCATGCACATTTCCCTGTACTCCCAATGCTAATATTTCTTGAGCATTTTCCTGCTGCACATGACACAATTTTAAGCAACACGCATGTTTTTAAAATTTTCACAAAACATTTCTCTAAGGTAAAGAATATTAGCATCAATCTTGTTTATAGATGAAGAAAGTGTGGCATAGAAATATTAAATATCCTGGCTCAGAGAATAAAGCTTTATGATTGTAGAGCCGAGGTTAAGATGGAACCAGGCAGTTCAAGCCCTGTAGCTATGGTGCTATATGTCTGCTCCAAAGGATATAAATTTATCCTCTTATGACTCTTGTCATTTTGAACTGTATTACTATGCCTGCTTTTATCTTTAAATTTTTACTCCTGTTAGGAGTAAAAATTTAAAGATAAACTCAATATTTATTTGTTGAGTGAGGTGGTAATTCTTAAGACAATCTAGAGCATACAGCTTTATCTCAGCAGAAATAATTTAGTTAGATTCCTTTCCCTTGCGGAGCACTTAATGATACTGGTATTTAATTTATTTACCATGTACATACATATGCTTAAAATTTTTTTTTCATAGAAAAATTGTAATGTCAGTGGAATGTTCTTAAGAAATTAGAAGCAGTGACTTTGAAAATAAAGGAAAGAGGGACCTAAAAATTTGGTGGGCATGTGAAGACTTGATTACAAGCAAGAAATAGGGACCATTGAGAATGAGCAACTTGCAATTTAGGAATCATAGATAGAGATGTATACACATACACTTATATTTATGTATTATATTTTGATTTATAAGTTATAATTCAGAGAAGGAAGTCATTTATTTCTTAAAATGTATTCCCTCAAAAAATGAAGATTCATGTGTTGCTGAAGAGAAAGAGGTCAACAAAGGCATTAATGGAACAAAATCTTAATAGCTTTCTTGAACAAAATTTAATGTGACCTGTAAGGTACATGGCACATAGTAAGCCCCAGTGAATGCTGGTCATCATTATTATCTAGAAATGGGGATACTAGTAAGGGTACACTGCTTGGGCTGTGTGAGAATTAAATGTGTATAAACTTTTTACCAGAGAGACCAGCACTCCGCGCGCTCTGTTCTAACAGCCCATAAAGAGGGACGATAGCCGTTTACCACATGGGAGCTTTCAATAGCAAATCATTAGGGCTGAAGTGCAGACTCAATCAAGCACTGAAAGCAGATGAGCATTTTTTTTAAAAAGGTGCGAAAAAGATTCTTTATTCTAGAGTGGGGATTGGAGTTTTAGTCCAAGTGGAAAAAAAATACTATAAACTGAGTATCTTAAACAGCAGAGCCTTATTCCTCTCCGTTCTGGAGGCTGAGAAGTCCAGGATCGAGGTGTTTGATGAGGACTTGCTGCAGACGCAGGGATGATGCTCGTGAGGGCTCTGACCCATCACCCTGTTGTCCCTCAGGGGCCCAAGCTCCTCATGCCATGGCCTTTCAGGTTAGGGTTTCAACATAAGAATCTTAAGGGGATTCAAATACTTGGATACAACCGGGCAGATAGCAACTGAATGATAGTGCTGCTAGCTTGGGGTTTAGCTTCTGTAACATGACGTCCACCCAACTTGGTACCAGACCCAGAGAAACAACTTCTCTCTCCAAGAGTAACTTCTCTGTTCTCCTTCTCATTCCAGAGATAAAGCTCCCACTCCCTTTTGCTCCCTTTTGCTTCCTTTTTGTATGTGTGCTGAGCCCTCTCCAATCCCAAGACTTCGCAACCATTCAAGCCTCCACCTCAATCCCCAGTAAATCTTTCTATCTCCTGTTTTACACAGACAGATGCTCCTTCAAGTCAGATGTTAACGTGCCATTTTTCCCACCTCCCAAACTCCTCCCTCAGCCAGAACTGATAAAAGTAGTCCCATGTCTTTGTTCACATTGAACACACCGAGAGATGCTACACCCCTATGGAGCCCTCCCGTGCCCTCATTGAAGTCCTCTTCCTACTTTGTCTCCTTCTTATCTATCCTGTCCTGCTTTAGACTGAGTGCCAAAAATAGTCACTGAGTACAGTGATTGAAAGTGGCCTCCAGCTCTGCTTGGACACCTGTGTGTGTTTTTAGATCACAAGGACTTAGAGAATGGCCCCAAGGCTTCAGACAGAGGGGAGCAAGGCACAGTTACATGTTACCCTGTTGTAGAAAAACCCCAGCAAACCTTCTCACTCTGTGACCCTGAGCCAGTTACAGCCTCAAGGACCCATCTGTACCTGTCTGCAAGACATGCCTAGTATTTATACACAGAGCTCTGCCTTCCTCCTTCCCAAGCAGGAGAGTGGTGCATTTTGGGATTCTGCCTCATACATTTGCCTAAAACTTCTTCCTTCCTTTATTTATTTATTTATGCCTGTACCTCAAAGTATTCTGCTGCACTAGCATTTGAGTGAGTTGACTCTTCCTTGCATGGTAAACAATAACTTAGATTTCTTTAGTTTTTGTGCATTTTTTTCCACCAGGTCTGGTCATCTTTGGGTTTTATTTGACAACATAAATGGTAGGAAACCTAAGAGTTTGTTATTTCATTTTTAGGAGCTTGTCTAGAAGTAGATGTAATGTGACTATCTAGCAATGATAAGCATGGGTGTGACTGTACGGCTGTAGCCTGCAGGGTGGAGAAACTTCACACCAACAGCACCTAGGGCACTGCTCACAGTCATCGATAAATGAATGAACACAGGCATGGGAGTGAGTGGGTCCATGGAACCTCTGTTCCTTTACTTCACAGAGCTCGGATCTATACCACGCCCACCGTGAGTAACTTCACAATGTTCCTTGTAGGAATATTCACCCAGTTAGTTACTCAATACATGTGAGTAGAGTTGGAACCAAATTCACAAACTTCTGTGAACTCAGTCCTTTCAGCACCCCTAGATACCCATTCCCCCTCCTAGTGTGCAATAAATCACATGATTTCTCTAATAGGAGGAACTCAAAATATAAATAATGATCAAAATAAAAGACAGCTAATAGGATACAGGGAGATAGACCTTTTGCAAAGGGAAAGCGAACCAAGAGATTGGAGGTGGGTGGGAAAATACTGCAAAGATGTACCAACAAAAATAAAAATTAAAAAATTAAGATCAGACATAGAAGTATTAATAAGAAATATTTTCCAGCAATACAGAAGTACTTTGTTTAAAAGAGCTGAGAGAAATGAGAGAGCACACCACGGAAGAACTTTATTTCATAAGTACCACTGTGAAGTCAGAAGGGTTAATGATGTGGCAGTCTCTTCTCTCCCCATGGGGAGAAGTTGAATTCTAAATAGCTTCATGTTTCAGCTTGGCAGAGCTCTGACTTTGGAAGATGTCTCTCATTTCTCAGAAGCACAATCTTCCCTTCTTGAGAATTCTGGCAAATGTTTTAGGCATTTTACTTTTTCTTTGCAGGCTTACTTGCCCTCCCTCCTGACAAGATTCATATGCTTAGCCCTAGGTTCCAGCCACCACCTTTTAAAGATATGCTAAAGTAGATGGACAAGTCACATTGCGAAGTCACTGGGTTACTCTTAAGTTTCTTGAAAGGAAATAATGTTGCCTCTAGTTTGATTGCATGAGTAGTTAGCACCAAATGTGCAAATGTCTGTTTCACTTGGGAATAGTTAGTGGTCAAGATGCCAGGGATAGTAGCTTCAAAATGAAGAGAATTCAAATGTTTCAGATGGATATTCATCATTCAAAAATAGTCTTGAGTCTTATTTCTTGTAAGAGGCTTTCCAAAGCTCACATGGTCCCATTTCTTAGCTATTCCTATTGCTGCTATGATGACATACCCTGAAATATTCCTCCAAAGTCAAAGCAAGGATATATAAAGCCATGGGAATTATTCCTAGCTTAGGAAATCCAACAATCACTTTCAATCAGGGGTCTACAAAGTGACTAACTAAACACAAACAAGATTAAAATGCTTATCTGCTAGGTGAATCTATTAAACTAATTTCCACCCATCCCAACCCAAGGATCCTAGGAGGTCAATCTGCTGAATTTCACAAATTGTCCTGCAATTAATTCTTGAATAGCCCCACTTACTATTATTTATCTGAGATTGAATGGTGGGAATCTATAGAAATAATGCTTGGTAGATAACAGTAAGATTTTTCAGACTGAGTATGTCAGAATTTAAGAGTTAGGGAACTTTCCTGAAGTATTCTTGAGGGCAGGCAAGGAGGACAGCCTTCAAGCATGATCTCTAGACCAGTATTTTCTTCCGATGAGTCTTGAGCCTTAGCTGTCTCAATCAGTTTTGCTCTCTTCTGAGTTTTGTGAAATGATTGATTGGAAGCTTGTTTTTTGAACTGAGAATCATAGACATATTTTTTATTTCCTGTTTTAGTTTACTTGTCTAGTGCCTTGATTCGCAAGCAAAACTTTAGTTAGGTCATACTGGCTCTGTCTGTGACTACTTTACGCTCAGCTCAAACCAAAGACGTGGGGAAAAAAATGTAAATTGCTGTACTCTGCTCTTCAGCCATCAAGCATCCTTTGTCGCCTTCTCATTTTCCACTGGATGAGCTATTGTTGCTGTGAGTCAGTGGTTCCTCTACAGAATTTGTAGCACAATAAACAAAGTGCAAAATGTATGTAATGAGGGCTCCCTCTAATTTCCCTTAATTGCACACTGAGTTACAGCAGGCACGACCCTGACACCAACATTACTTCCTCAATACGTAGCCTGGATGTACAGCGAATGTTTCTTCCTTGACAGGTTTATTTCTGTGTTGAAGAACTGTGTAAGAGATATTTCATTGTATGTTGCAACGATGTAATTGGGCTCTGGCTGGTTTATTTGCTTAATAGGTGTGGTAATAATTGTATGTCACTTTTTAGTCTATGGGTGCCATGCTTCTTTCTAGGTTGACTGCTTGATCTAGGAGACATCGGACAGAGTTGCTCCAGAATAACATCTGTGGGGAGATGAGCTGCAGGTTTCTTTCTTTCTCCAAGCTCAGGGCTTTGGCAAGTTGAGAGAAAAGTGGCAGCTTCGCATCAGCTAGGGCTCAAAAAGAAAGTACAATCTCTCCATAGGATTATTTTTACTTATATTTATTGCGGTGTTTTTCTTTTTATTTTTTGGAAAAGTTTGTGAGTGTGGCAGGAAAAATCTCTAGAGACACTAGAAGTATTAACCTCTCAATAACCAATTACTGAATACAAAAGTGATGATATGCATCGGGTTAGTCCAAGAAAAGCATTCGTGGTGCTGGGAGATTTAATCCATATCACACCATTTAAATAAAACTTATCTTTTATTGTATATTTTGCATTTCCAGTCTTAGTTCTAACTGCAATCAATCCATTTTGCTTGGTCTTATTGCATTTTCTATCTGTTCTCTTAACTGTATGTTATACCCAAACTGAATTCACCATAAAATCCAGATACATCAACATAAATATTAAGGGTGGGTAGATCCAGTGGTAGGAAAAGTGCAGAAGTTAGAAGGGACAAGTGACACTGGGTTCAAAGAATGTGAATTCCCAGCAATGTCCTTGTCTGGAGACATAGCGAGGTGGTGGTGTTTAGATAAGTAGTAGTATCATGACATCGGTAGTGACAAGAATGGGACTGGCTGTGATCCTGAGTGATGGCTGCTTTGGTGACCTTGCTGTGGCACCTGGTCAGTGGTGGCAGCACCCACAGCAGAGCCCTCATTGACAAAAGCTTTTGTCATGATGCCTTTGGCGGGTACCAGAGGCAAGACTGACATTTGTGATGCTGAGAGTGACACTGAAGGCATGATACTGAAGCCAGAGAAAGTAAAACATTGTGGCCTCCACTTAAACTAGTCTTCCCAGGTGCCTACCTACCGTGCCTTAGCAGGGCTGGGTGACCAGGCTTTGGCTGTAGTGGGGTGGGTGAACTTTTCCACTATAGGACGGGTGGTGGCATAGAGCACGTCTTGTAAAATTGTTCTTAGATTAAATGCAATGACACGTAAAGCACTTAAATCAATGCCTATGGGTATTAAAATTTAGCCATTTTCATTTATAGGACATAGCACTATTATTATTGCACTTCTCCCTTTTTAAGCATTTAAGTTCAAGTACAGGACTAAGGTCTTTATATGTGTAGTATCCATAAAACTTTTTCATACTACGACTTTCCTTCGTCTACTTATGGAATGAATTGTGCTCCCCCAGAATTCACATTTCTGAGCCTTAACTGCCATTCTGACTGTTTTAAGAAAAGACTTTTAAAGAGGTCATTCAGATTAAATGGGGCCATCAAGTAGGACTCTCATCCTTACAAGAAAAGGAAGGGACACTCCTTTGCCCCCCCATCTCTGCTCAGGAGAGGGCACAGGGAGAAGTTGTCACCCAAGGGACAAGGCCAGAGGCCTCACCACAAGCCAACTATGGCAGCATCTCCATCTTCAACTTGGAAGCTGCAGAGATGTGACAAAATACATTTCTGTTGTTTAAGCCTCCTCCAATCTTCCTTCATTTTCTATACTTCTTACATATTTTCTGTGACTTTGTCTCTTGCATTCTCACCCTGTCAACAGGGCAAACACTTGATCTTGCCATTGAAAGATTTTGGTTTTCTGGTTTTAAATAGACTGTTGAGACGTCTACGCCCTCGGCTTCTGCCTTCCTAGCATGGTGTGGAGAAGCAGAGGGGCTCCTAGTTCTTCTGGAGACACTGGACCTGAGGGCCCACTGGTCTTTTCCTGAGAAGCGTTGTATTGATGTGAGATGCTGTCTTCACTGGATAACTTCCCTGCCTATCTCATTAGGGCTGATTCTCCTGACCTGGGCCTACACCTACTCCCCTCAGCCAGCTCTGGAGCTGCAAGTCCTTTGGCTTTGTCTGTGTCTCCTGTTCATCCCTAGGCTCTTGGAAACATCTAATCTCTCAGGACCATGGGGCACGTGATGGGATGAATGGAGAGTAGGAGGTGGAGGTGGGTGAATGCTCTTGCAGACCCTCCCATCTGATCCTTTTCTCAGTCACTTCCACTGTGACATCCAGACATCTGGTGATCTGGCTGCTGCGCTGCCTCAGTCATCTCTGCCAGGTGTGAACCTTGAGCAGGCAAAGAATAAACACCCTGCTCTGTCTTCCTATGATCCTCACCTGAAATGTCTTGTTTCCCCAACATGGGCCTCAACAGATCAGGAAAACAAATTCACTTATCTGCACTCTGACTTTCCCACTCCCCTTCTCAGGCTCTGTCTTGAGATCTTTCACACCAACTGCAGTGACAAAAGCTGCCCTTCAGTCTGACCCTCAGCTTCCTGCCACCTCGTGGGTTAGGCTAAATCTAACCTGTCTGGGCTTGGCTCTTGACTTGTAAAGCTCAGCTTTTGGCATTCAAGGAAGACACCTCATCACAATTCTGGATTCTAAAAACTAAAGTCACTTTTCCTAAGCTTATGGTCTAGCAACAAACAAGTCTATTTTCTAAAATTTAAAGCCAAGCAATGATTTAATTAAGTTAGGGTGTTCTAACTTTCCCCTGAAGCTTCGAATGCCTCAAAAGTGACAGGAAAACAAGTAACAATTAAGGGTCTAAAAGAATTGATTAAGTATTTTCAAAGGCACTCTCTCTGTTGCTCCTCTTCAGGAAATCCTCCCTCCTCAGCCGCTCCTCCCAGAGCATCCCTGCCCTGTTTGGTATCCTCCTCCCTGCCAATATGGTGGGAGTGAGGATCTGTCTAGATTCTGTTGTCTCTCCCCTTGTTCTTTCTCATGCAGCTCAATCACATGTGCAGGCAGAGCTTTTTTGATGCAGGAACAGATACAAGCTTTGAGAGAGCCTTGAATCCCTAGGCAATATTTAGCATGTGCTTTGGTTAAAATCTGGATGAAATGAGGTTGTCACCCTGACCCTACCACCTCTCAGCCAGGGAGATTGTTTGTCTCTGGTTTTTGGAGCCAAAGATCACATCAGCTTAACCACAGCCAGCAGAAAGTGACAGCAAGAACAGGCTTCATGCCATGACCCAAGCTTAGTTTCTGTCTCAGCTTCTGGGTCATCTTTCCATCCTGACTTTGGGATCCTATCTCTTCCTCTAAAAGGGAGCCTGTCTGAGTTCTGTTCCCTAAAATCGCGCTCTCCTCCATGTCTCCCAACTCTGTCCCCATTTCCACCAATCAATTCATGGGGTGGCCTACAGCTGCTACAATCATTCTGCCCTTTCCAAGAAATGTTTTAGTCTTTCCAAAGACTTTCAGATTTCCTGGGATGGCCAGTAGAGTGGCTTTTGCTGCTCATCCATTTTTCCTTTGCTTGGTTATCTCTTCCCATTGTTTCTCAACAGGTGAAGATACTGGAGCTCCAAGTGGAGGGTCTGCGATGAACTCAGAGCCCCTATTTCTCTCAGTGAGAAGAGATTTGGAGGACTGACAGGTGCCTGGAGAAATCCCATCACTGGATCCATTCCATGTCACATACAGTGGAAGAGACGTGGAGCAGCAATGACTGAGAGATGGGCATGGACGGCGAGCTTCAGGCCACCTCCCCGGTTCATATGCTCTCATGTGTCACACAGACGAAGTAGCTGAGCATTCTTGAGATTTTCAAGGGGGCCACAGAACTGCAGGAAAAACTCAGAAGACAAAGTCAGAGGTCACGACAGGGACACTGTAGAAATCATGGACCTTTTAACCAGAGGTATTGGCTAAACGTGTCAGAAACACATCAGAAAGGTCCAGCAGGACTGATTTTGCTTGAATGGAAGCCAATTCAGGATGTCCAGGGCTTAGTGAGAGAGCAAAAGAGAAAGGTCAGTGGCCAAAGGTCAAGCAGAATGAGATGTCATCACTGCAAACCAATAATGATTAGAAGCTAGGATATTATACAAAACATCTCTCTCCTGTTGATTTATTTTCAAAAGAAGGTGAAGAACAGTAGGGGAAACCATAGAAAAATTAACTCTTCATCAAAAGTGTCTGTGATTTGAATGAAAGACTAAGAGAATGATCGTTTAGTTTGGTTTTACAGAAATCACAAAGGACAAACCAATAGACTGCAATGTGAAAAAAATAAATCTTTTGCTGTAGGTAGGCTGAGAATTTATACATGGAGTTGAGTTTTGTTATATGCATGGTTGAAAATACCACACTGAAACCTAAAATTTTGTAAAATTCATATGCACTAATAAAATACATTAAAGATTAGCTTACTTAAGATATCACATATTTATTACCATGTACCATACATATCTAATATTAAAATTAACCCTGTGAGGAAGCTAGGTTCAGAGAGTTTAAATAATTTTCCCAGAGTCATAGCTGACAATGAACAGATATAAGATTTGAGACATTAATTTATTTGGTGTGAAGGTTTGTGTCTCACCACTATACCTAAGTTGTATGGCTATTATTTTTCTCCATCTGTACTTTTTTAATCTACAGGAGGGTGTGGCCTAATGTAAGAGTTCCTCATTCTACCATTAATGTTCTTTATTTTCCTTTGCTCTATGTTTTTTTTCCTATTCTGACTGCTATGGTTTATATCTAGATGTCCCCACAAAGCCTTATGCACTCACAGGCAGAGCCTTTGAAAGATGATAGATCATGCAGGTGTGATATGCATCTGTGGAATGATCTGCTGACAAGTTTATAGCTAAATGTGATGTTGGGAAGTGAAGCTTAATTGGAGGAGGTGGTCACTGTGGGCACAGCCTGGAAGGGTCTCCCTCTTTCCCTCCTCCCGTGTTCTCTCTCTCTCTCTCTCTCTCTCTCTCTCTCTCTCTCTCATCTCTGCTTTCCTGCTGCCCTGCCATAAGCAACCCTCCTCTGCCATGCCCCTCTGTCATGCTGACCTGGCTTGGAGTCAGTCAGCTATGGACTGAAACTTCTACAAACTTGGAGCCACAGTAAAATCTCTCCTCCTTTAATTCATGGATGTCAGATATTGTTTCCCAGTGATGAGAAAATGACTAAGACACCGACTCTTTTATTTCTCTCTTTATTCATTTTCTTTTACTGATCCTCATTTTATACTTCACTGACAACTCCACTGAGCTCCAGGACTAATGGTTAGTTCTTCCTCGAGTTCTGGAGGAAGAACTTCCTTCCTTGCCTACACCTAGCTCTGTGGTCCTCAGGATGTAAACTGTCTCAGTGGAGTCACCGACCTTGTTACTCAGGAGGAAGAAAATGAAGATAACATAGCCTTTGAATGTGGAAGTGTACTAGTCAAGAGTTCATTCTGTTTCAGTGGTTCCAGGAGAATTTAGTTTAAAATGAATGTAATAATCATCATCCAGAGAAGTAAATTTACTTGGCAAGTTTCCACTAAAATAAATTTTTAAAAAATGTCAGATGGAACTAAAGCATTTAAGACATATGGCGCATTAACCAGATGTTTAAACATTTGCCTGTAGTTGTGTGAGAGTATCGTTGATGAGATGAGTTCAGTGAGCTATGTTGAACACCTCTGGCTGAATCACTGTCCAGTAGAGATCTCCATTTCCTGAATCTCTATCATATAAACCATCCACAGATGCTGACAACAGATACCAATATGCATTATAATTTCACTGCTGAATGCAAAAGCACATAAAAATGAAAGGTGTAAATGAGAAAATGCGCCTGTAATCTCAGTCGTTACCTTTCATTTGAAATAGGTTCCACAGGAGAAGGATGCAAAGAAGTGTATTATTAGGCAGCAGTGCAAGTCCCTGGGATGCCAGTATCCCATTCTATGGTCTTTTAGAAGATCCCTTCTTTAATGCATGGTCACAAGTGAGCAGCAAGTATAGAAGTGTTGCCTCACCCCAAGTCCTTTGCAGACATTGCTAATCAATCACTACTCTTGTTTATTCTGTTGAGCCTGCGCTTGGCTTGAGAGTTTTTCTCCGCCTAGCACTCCGGGCAACTACTGCCTATTGATCCAAGCTGGTATTTAAAGAGAAACTTAATTGCAATTCCCAGGCACAGAACAATGGCAGAAGAGTGGGGTATTCCTATGTCTGATATATCTAAAGATGTGATCATTTAGAGCACTAGACTATTGAGTATTGTTGGATTTATTCTTTAAATGAAAAGGACAGCTTTGAAGAGGACTCCATGGTTTCAGAACCCAGTAGGACTTGGATTAGCTTTTATGTGCCAGTCTATCTCCAATGAAATCAAGAAAGCAGATTGATTCCACATTTATACATATATCATTTCCTTCTTTCCTTTCCTCCTTTATATGTGGATTTTCACAGTCAATGAAAATCCCATTTGAAACAATGAATTAGGAACTACCAGAGATCTTGAGAGAACTCTGTGTGTGTGTGTGTGTGTGTGTGTGTGTGTGTGTGTTGGTAGAAATCATAACAACTACTGTGTATGTTCTGAGAATGTGTTAAGGACCAAACCACTTACAACTGTCACTTATTCTTCACTACTTGTCTCAGAAACACAGCTCTCCCATGTTATAATGGAGAAATGGAGGCTTGTGATGCTACAGAACTTGTCCAAAATCACAAAGATAGCACCCATGGGTTATGTAACATGTGATGACAAAAGATGACAAATTCTAAAAGGAGATTGAAAACAGTTTAATAGAAGGTCTGTTTATACAAGCAAAGGCAGTATGGAAGGAATCTGCGGGGATAGCTCTAGTGCCTCCAAAGATGGGCAAGGATCAGGATCCCTTAACACATTCCTGTCTGCTTGAACCACCACGGTACATGCAGGGCTGTCCCATTGGGTAACTTATACCACTGCTGGTAGAAGTGTAGTGTAGTGATCCATGGGCCAGTCGTGCATGTACCACCAGCGGTTCAAGTCACCTGGCGGCAAGACATAGGAGTTATGGCTCACCATGAATATGTAAATGGTCCTGGACACTGTGTCACAGAAACAGCAAAAGTGGCTTTTAGGAGGGGAAGTCCTTTATTAGCCCAACCAACCATGGCTTGGAGAGCACAAAGGAAAGGGGAGAGCAGAGAGCTTGTGTCTCCCAGGGGTTGATTAACTGGAAGCCAAAAGGTGCCATCCATGCAGATGCAGCCCACAGAGCTCAGTATAAAGCTGAGAATGCATCTTAGCTGGATGGTAGAGCAGCAGTTAAAACCAGTGTGTGGCTCCAAGCCTATTCTCAAAACCAGTACTTAGTATTCCTTCCCTTGCCTGAGGTCCAGTTCTAGAGGTCCCAGCTGGTACTTGCTTTTACTGGACAGGGTGGACAAAGAGAATCTAACTTTCCTGTGCACCATGGCAACACACCAGCTCTCTGGCTCATAGGAAGTGCTCAGTGAGTATTGTTCGCATCATTCCTTCCTCTTCTGTTCTCCTGATTTTGTCTAGCTCCTTGCTGCATTGCAACAGCAAGCAGAAACACAGAAATTACACCCAGGATTTGGAGGCAAAGTTATTTACACCAACAGACACTGATCAGGATCATTCCCAGAATATCAGGCCCTAGTCCCTAGCAGTCTAGGGTTTATATGAGATAAAGAGGCAAGAAGTACAGAGGCATAATGGCTTGTTAATTGGGGACTGGTTTATACAACATATATCATAGTGATCAGCTATGCATCACAGTGACCAGTCCCTTCTATGAGATGGAAACAATCAGAACTGGAACATGAACTATACTACCTGGGCAACTAGGAAACTGAAGTATACTGGTTGTGGGGGAAGAGGGAATTTTCTATAACATTTCCCTGGCAAATGTTTGTTGGGCATATTACATGTGATTTTCTGAGCCAAGGCCCAACTTGAAGCAGTAACATTAGAATTGTCAGTGATTACAGGATGGGCCCTAGCAAGCTCCCCAAGACTGTCTCATTACAGGGTTTTCCCTAAATTGCTTTTTAGGAGAAAACATGATTTAGGCCTTTCTTTCCTGTAACATTGCTCTGACAAGGTAGGAGGGAGTTGATCTGATCTAGGAGAGTGTCCAATGTGCCTTGGATATTCATCGAATCTTGGTCAAACATTAGACTGATAATTCTATTCTCTTGGAACAATTTTCCAGAAGTTTTAGGTAAAAACTGCAGCTAGTAGAGGGTAGGGAAGCAAAGACTGGGGTAAGCATCCTGAAAAGACACAAAAATCAAGAGGAATAGGTATGGAGCAGTCTTGTAAACTATGTCCTCAGGCTTCAGTTGTGCATGGAATGTTCAGTGTCCAGAGTGACCAGAGCAGGGCTTGGAATGTGTGCTGTCTTCAGAGTGAGCTGTCTGGTCCAGTCAAATTTTTAGTGGACCTAAGGCTGGATTCCTGGAACTTTTAGAGGTAGTTAATATGTATCCGGGTTATATGTGTGTGAGTTATGAGCTGTTTTTTAACTTTTCCAGAGCTTTGTGGATTTAATCTAGTTTATGAGTTAACTCTGCTACAAATGTAGGCCTGTTGTCATTGCCAATGATAAGGGATAGGCCATATCTAGGGATGATTTCTTTGCCCCAGGAGCCTACAAAAACTTTTATTCAGTACAAGTGGGAAATAGGAGGTCAGGGTCAGTGACATGGACTCTGAAGCCTGAGCTGGCTGCAGTGGTTTGGTTGTATGCACAGAGGCTTGAACTTGCAGAATGAACAGTAGAAGCAGGTCTATCTCTGACCTTCCAGTAATACTGGGCTTTCAGTCAGTTGAATTCCTGGAGGGGGCTTAGCCCTCTGGACCGGATTATTTTGTGTCGATGGTGACAGGTTTCCAAACAGCAGCAGGAAACAGTTTGCTGTACAGATCATCCCTGCAAGAGAGTTTTGGTCAAAATAGATTTGTTCAAGGTAACCGCAGCATATCTAGCCTATGGGGCTTCATTCCTAACAGAGCTAATTCCATCTGTAAGCAGGGTATACTCAGAATCTGACAGGGGGTCCATTTTTATTTTTTT
>PVJX010016243.1:0-40759 GCA_004027295.1 Dolichotis patagonum
TTTTTTTTTCAGCCCAAAAGCATTCCCTAATATATGGCCTAGCAACTACTTTCCATCTCAAAAATTGTGTCCTGGGAATCATTTCTGAAACTAGGACAGGGTTTCCTGCTCCTTTGTAACAGGTGATCCTTGACCCTGTTTTTTGATTCGTGTTATTTTCCTAAAGAGTTTTTCTCTTATTGTAGTGTCTAATACTCTCTATAGCCATGTGTCATCCACGTGCCTCTTTCTAGAATTAATAGAATGTTATAAGAACAGCAGGTCAATTTTTGAAATAGCTATATGCCATTATAAATAAATAATAATAGATTTTCTTGCTTATTAGATTTACAGGTCCAGACCTTGAAGAAATGTATACTTGACTGCATATAAACTTCATGTGTTACTTAAAGCAATATGATGATTTAGTCAATGAATTCCATGAGAAATAAACACAATGAAAGAATAAACAGAAATATACCCAATAGGTTCTTTGGTGAGATTTATAACATTTTTTCCTAAGTTTATTCCTAATAAAAGACTCTAAAATAAATTTTCTTTTGTTACAAATTTTTTTGAAGAATTTCAACTTTTCAAACTTACAGCTTCTCCTTCCCATTTGTCTCAGTTCTTGAAACACAGCAAAATTTGGTGCCAAATTTAAAGAGAGCAAAAACCTAAAAATAGGAGAAATATAAGTAAAATCTTTTTTTTTTTCAGAAATGTAGTAGAGAATAGTGATGGACTTCAGGAGGATAGTAAATGTCAGGCTTTCTTGAAGAACATGATAAAAAGATCAATGAAGTGTGTCCTGTTTCTCTTTGATCTATCAAGCATGTAATTCGGGGAAGCCGATTACTTTGTTCATTTGGCTTGTGGATTGTATAGCTTCTATTGATCCAAGGATTAGGAAAAACACCGCTTATATAACACAAAAAGTTCTGGAAATGGTTTGTAAGAGGGCACAAATGTCCCCCAACATACTGTAGGGTGCATAAATGAACAAGTGTTCCCAATTCATGCTGGTAGCTCTTGAAGCAAGTAGATGTTGAAAAGAGGTAGAAGGAGATAGAGATACTATCGCTGAACAGTCGTGACGCCTCAGTTTCTTAGGAGACTTAGTATTTTTATCTAGAAATAATAGGGCCAAATTTATCTAATGAATACTGACTAAATTGTCGGAGGGACCTGAAAGATATGTACTTATTGCAGAACACTTTATCCTAACCCATAGAAATTCTGCTCCCACTGCATTTTCTCTGTGTCCTCTCTCTCTTTTTCCTCCCCTCCCTCCTTTCCCCACTCCACAGTCCTTTCCCTGTGTTTGTGCACATTTCTGTTGCAAAGATACATGTAGTTTGTACCCAGATGTTGAGTTTCATGAGTAATACGTTACAATAAAAAGTCTGGAGAGATGAGTGAACTTAGTACTCTGAACAGATGTAATGAGTGTTCTGAACTCCAGTGGCAGGGCCATTTGTGCCACCGTTTGTAAATCAGAACTTCTGGGAAGGAAGGGGAGTGGTGTGTGTGGTTGGAGAGAGGACATGGATCTTCACTGCCAATGACAAATGGCTCCTGAATAAACAGGACACTCATATTAATGATTGCAATGTCACGAGAGACTCTGAGCTTAGATTCTAATTTAGAAGAAAATGGTGGAAAAAAATTCAATTAAAGGTAGAACTACCTATAATAACTGGCTGAGAAATATGTATCAGGTAAAAAGAATGAACTGAAAAAGAGACTCCAGGCAAGAAAGCATTATAAGCTCAGGTTTAGAGGTCGCCTTGTACTCCAAATACAAATACAGATAAGATAGATAAAAAGAAAATTGAAGAGACACAGCCAGGATCAGAAATAAGACAATCATCTCCATGGGCAAAATACTCAGCTAAAATGCAAAGCAGGAAGTAGAGCTGGCTTTGAGGCCCGCTGGAGTGGGCTTCTGGGACAGACAGAGGCTCTAGGGTACTCGGTTTTCATGGAAAAGTGATGCACGGAAGTTTGTTGTGTGAGACAGACACAGAACTCTAAGGTCAGGGCTGCAAGCTAAGACTGGCTCAGCTCTAACTTGGTTGTGAAAACAGACTGCATAACATTGGTTAACACTGGGAAGATCGATGTTGAGGGGACTGTGTGTCCATTCCCACCCAGGAGGCACCCACTGGAAAGGTCCTAGACCCTGGTAACACTCATGATTCCCTAATAACACTGATGAGCCAAGGCCTGGGTCAGGCATGGCAATGCAAGATGTGGTTTTAGATTGGGATTTCTAGTACCTTGGTTAGACAACCATAAAGAGAGAGAGGAGACAAGAAGAAAGTAGAGAAGAGGAGAGGAAAGGAGAGGAGAGGGGTTAGAGAGGAGGGGAAGAGATGGGAGGGGCAGAGGGAATGGGAGGACAGGGTATATGTGTCTGGAGGAAGACAGCAAGAGAAAGAGTCCAAAATTTTCAATATGTGAAAGAAATCTAATGCCACAGAGTCAAAAATACAAGATAAATTAATGTATAATACCATTTGCACCCACCAGAAATAAGTATATTTTAACTTCACAAGAATACAAAATAGCAAATACTATGGAATTAAAATATTATAATTATACCCACAACAGGAGAAATAAAACATTTGCAGACACTAGAAGATAAAAGTGATCTTCCAAATAAAAAGGCCTTATTAGTAGAAAAAAAATTCATCTGAGTAAAATCCATCCATTTTATATACAAATGAGTAGAATATCATCATACAAAATAATAATGAAATGCTTTTCAAAATTGTAACAGAAAAGAGCCCCAGAGCCCTGACTCTGTGAATTAAAATTTTTCCAAAATGCTAGAAAGAATATGTAATGTGAGCATGTTATGGAAAACTGTATCAGTGCGTGCAAATGAAAATTGATCTGAAAGGCAAGGACTGATGAAGGGTGACATTTAACAAATACAAAGTGAAAGCATATAATTGAGAATTGTCTCACTGCTAAAAAATAATGGGCATCTTGCAAAGTGCTAAAGGAGCTTGCTAATGGGCTCAGATTTACAGTAGGACACAAACAGCTGCAAAGCTAGAAGAGGAGTTGGGTACGTAGACCTCAGCCAAGTGCATGTGCTTTTTGATCAGAGAGGTTGAAGGAGGAAGCCCTATCCACTAATGAACATCTGTCAAACATTGGCGCAAACAGCAGGGTCACAGTCATTGCTAAAATATAGATAAATTAGTGGCTACAAAAGGGCATGAAAGCTTGTTTATGAAGCAAAAGAAGAAGAAAAAGGAAAAAACCCCCGCAATCTCCCATTTTTACCTCCACTAATAATGGCATCAGTTTTCCAGTGGCTCCTGGAATGGCATCACTGTTAACAGTGTACAAGAAATTACCTCCTGGGACAAGGTGAGATCTACTGAGACAAACACAACCGCATTAGCTCTGTTTTGTAAGCATTCAAACCTAGATTATACCTCAAAGGATATTTGTAAATATAATCTAAACTCCTTTGACTGTTTATGACAGCTGTTGGCAGAAAAGCAAAGATAGGGAAAAAGCAACAACAACAACCAAATACAAATGGAAAACCTTTTCTTTAAAAATCTCACATGTGCCTTGTGAATATTTCAAATAACAGAGAAATGGACATTCAGTGACCATGGAGGTGATGTTGATGAGTTAAAAAGATTTTCTTCTTGAATCAAGTTGTTATTTAATAAAACTGAATAAAATTCAAGATGTACCACCAATTTAATTGTAAGAAGGCATCTGAAAAATCTCTGGTAAATACAATGGTCAGTTGTGGGCTGGGAGATTATAATAGTAGGAAACGTAAAAAATAGCTAACAATCATGCCCAAATATGGTGATTAATGACCATGTCATCTTGAAGAGTGTTCCCTAATGATATTCCACAAGCTTTCGTCCTGTATACTGTCATTTCTAATATATTTTATTATTTAAGGAATGGAAGACATGTTTCTGAAATTTGTCAATTACACAAAACTAGTACAGAGATCTAATAGACTAACTGAATTATGATGCAAAATGTTTTTGACTGGCTGGAAATCTGAACACATATCAGCACAATTCATTCTAATGTTAAGATAGCCATTATTAGCGTTAAACTTAAAAGACTATAATGATTAGAAATGATTATGTTATCTTAATTTAATTTATTGATAATATACTATTTAGTTATGGGACTGAATTATAATACTTTCTTTTCAGTATAGAGTTCAATATATTTTATTAAGTCTTCACAGCTACCCCTTACAGATAGATACAGACTACCTAACCATACTACCAT
Organism: Dolichotis patagonum; assembly: GCA_004027295.1. NCBI lineage: Eukaryota > Metazoa > Chordata > Mammalia > Rodentia > Caviidae > Dolichotis > Dolichotis patagonum. The sequence continues at coordinate 4,270 of PVJX010016243.1, forward strand.
GATACGTAAAGAAATCATTGCTAGCAACTCTTACAAGCTCTTCTTACTTTCCCCAAAATGGCCATCTCTTTCCACTCAAAGCATTGACCCAGAGTTTTATCCATTTGGTTGCATGTTGCAGTAGACTGTCCACCTGCTTTCCTGGCCGCTGTCACACTGTAGGGTATAATCTCCCCTATCTTCTGTAATGATAGTCTTGCATGTATTTCTAATTTAGAGCTATTAATAATGTGGCTACTACCATCATTCTTGTTAATTTTTTTGAGCATTTCACTGTGCATGCGTTTCTTTTGTGTATATGCCCAAGAGACATCCAATGATCTATTTCTTTCTGCGTAGGTCAGTTGTACCAGTTTCTCAATAATTGAACCAATTTTACCCCCTATGAGTAGCGGTGAGAGGATTTCTGCTGTTGTACTTAGCCCCCCCTGTGCGTTTGTTTCACATTTTCCTATTATCTACTCTTGCTGTGTTGATTTTGAAACTTAGTACAAAGCTATTGTTAGTGAAGGCATAAATGTTAATACTACAAGGATAGAGAAATAAGCTAAGTAAACAAGTATGGATTACCGAAAGAAAACTACATACACAAATGGGCACATCAGCACTAAATTCGTGACAGAAGCCACTGTATACTATTTCCAATAAAACATTTGGGTCAATTGAATGTCCACAGAAGAAAAAAGGAAAAATGTGGCTCTGTTCTCCATGAAATTTAAAAAGTTACATTTAAAATATATAGAGCAAATTGTAAAAAGTGAGACACTAAGCATTTAGAAAATAACAGAAAATGGAATTCCACTTTTGTGGTTGGGAAAGATTTCTTAAATGAGACTCAAAAATCACCAACTATAAAGGCAAATTACATTTTACTAAAATTAGAAACATTACTATCAAAATTACTGATTAGCAAATGAGTGAAGCCCCATCATAGACTTAGGAATGTATTGCTAACCATATGACCAACAAAATGCTCAGATCCAAATTATTTAAAAAACAATTAGAAACAACCAGTCAAGTCAATAAAAGTAGGCAAAAGACTTGTAGGTAGTCCACAAAAGATAACTATAATCTATCAAATACACGACAGCAGTGATTAAATTCATGTGATCAGTCTTTTAAGAAAGATAATTTAAAAGCTAAGAATGTTAAAGGATGGTAAGCAAGATGATGAAGGAGTTTAATTTCACAAGATCGTTTGGAAGACTAAAGATTCTTAAGCTTTGTAAGTGAAAACTAAGAAATGACTTCATTTCCATCTGTTACAAATTCAAGGAAACAGTGATACAAGGTTTTCACATAATGAAAGAGTAACACCACACATTCCGAAGGTATAGATATTTATGTATAGGTAACATTCAGTTTAATTGCAAAATTTAATCTTTTGTTTAAATAAACTGAAAATTTCTTGATTCAGCAGTTTCTGTTATATTTGTCTATAGATGATTCATTCTACTACAGATCATTTGCTTTATGTGTGTGTTATATCTGCTGCTCACAATTAAACCCAGGTAAGTACTCTACCATTAAGCTGTAACCCCATTTTTCCCATTTTTATTTTTTGGACCAAAGAATGAAACTTTTAACTAATTTGAAGAGAATGTTTTAATGGAAGGAAAATTGCTCTATTATTAAATATATTGGTTCATTCAAGGCTTAAAATACCATACTAAGATGATTTTCCAGGATTGGTCTTTGCAAAACTGAAAATCCTCAGACATGACATAGCTGATTAAAATTTCTTGCAGTTAGGCAAAATAGAAACATATTGATCAATTTAAAGCCTTCATTTACATATTTAATTAGATGCAAATCACTGAGTCTATGAGAAATAGACTTACTTCTAAGTAAATTTAGTTTCAGTTTAAAAATATTTTAGAGAATTTCTCATATCAATTGTAAGATATTTGAACTGAGGGTGTCGACTTATTTTTAAAATGTCAAATCTTACCTTAGGATTATGTTAAAGGAAATGAGAAAAAATTGGAACCAGGCAGAAAACCTTTTTAATGCCGCTCAAACCTACACAGTTTAATGTTTGAAACTAACATAAATTCACATCGAAGTTTGATCAACTTTTGTTCTATATGGAAGAACCAGAAATCCACACAGGATGCCAGCTGGGGTCAGAGCGAGAGCTAACATACACTACTTTTTATTATGATATTATATTATACATATTTTGCTTACCATTTATACAGGCTATGTACATTGTATATGATGCAAAATAATACAACAAATATGATAATATAAAATAATGACAAGTAAGTTTAAAAATCTTGAAAATGCATAACTTATACTTTAAAAAAACAGTGTAAAGCATGTATGGTCTTATTTAAAAAAAATGTTCTGGCTATACTCTCACAAGAGACTATACTTTTTTTGGTATTATTTCAGATGGTGCCATTAGAAAAAGGGGTTAACATAATTAGAAGTCAATGTGATATATTTTATAAACATTAAAATAAATATCACCAAAAAGAGACTGAAGTATCACTAAATTTGTGATCTCTCTATTAATGGATATACTCAAGTGACAGCTGGTTAATCAGAATTATTGTAGAAGGACAAATATACATTAGATAAGAGAATGGTCTAAGGGTTTTTAATTTCATTTACAAAGAAAGTTGAAATGAAATGCAAACAATCATGCTAAAATCATTAGCAATGCAGTTAAGTGATTTTTACTGTTAATATCTTAAAGAGGTTTTGGTTGAATTCTTTTAATATGAAGGGATGTTATTTGTCAAGTAACATTTGACTATATATAACTTTTATTGTCAATGAGCTTGGTCATTTCCATTTTTTTTGTTGTTGTTGTGAATAATTCTAGTTGATTCACTCAGAAAGCGTTTATAGAGAACTTCTACAGCCATTGAAGGATTTCCTTCAAAGAATTCCTCATAAGCAATTTTAAATATAGTTTAAAATTAATGTGTAATAATATTAAAGCTATACTTGAGGATTCAACATATTCTTTTGGAAAATGTAAAAAGTTCTTTACTTAGTAAAGATTTTATCCCATGGGAACTTAGATATTAAATATACTTTTAAAGATTCCTTAATGATGCCTTTTTTTTTTTTTTGGACCAGTGATGGAACTCACGACCTTGTGCTTGCCAGGCAGGCACTTACGCTACTGAGTTTAATCCCTGGCCCCTAAATGATGTCTTAAGTGTGGAAAAAAACACAAGGTCACAAGAAGATAGTGAAGGAAGTCTAAGTTATTGAAGTGATACTTTCTCTTATAGCCAGTGGGAGGTTAGAGGTCACCCCGTGATTTTCAGATAAAGTATGTCAGTAAGTAGGCGGAGCCTCCTATAACTTCCTCTCCCAGAGTATTCTTTTCTTTACTGCACTGTTAAATTCAGTCCAGGTTGAGAAGGATTTCAATTGTTGGGGAGGAATTCAACGTTTCTAAGAAATTAAGTGTGTGGGCAGGAGATCAACTTGTTATGTGCAAATCTACAGCTTCACTGCTTTTTTCCATCTCTGGCATGTGTTCCTGTTAAAGTGTGCAGAAGTTTGAAAATGAAATATTTAACTAAAATAATTTTGCAGTTTCTCTAGCTAACTAAGTCAATTCACTGGCATACTACAAAAAACAGCATCATTTGTAGGATGTTACCCTTCTTTATTTAAAAAGAAAGGACACACAAAAAATGATAAAAATATTTTTAGGTAGTTCTTCACCAAGAGTATTGAGTGGCAGAGATGTGCAATGTAACACTTTGGGCTTAAAAAAAAAAGGCTTCAGTGTGCAACCATACAATAGTTATTCCTAAGGTAACAAAGAAACCCATCTTCTGTTTAGATGGAGTACTGAAAGAAGGAATCACTCTAGGAATTAATTAAGGAACAAAGTGAGTGTGGGTGTAAGGCGATCCTCAGAATCATCAACTGTTTGAAGCCTAAAGTTTTTATTCCTCATAACTATTGCCTAGTACAGCAATATATACATGACGTGTGAAAATGTATTGTATATGCAACAAATATCCTTTAAAGTAACGAATACCAAAGTAAATTTAAAAATGAATGTAAGGATTACTTAACTGATAAATAAATGAAGGAAAATTCCTAGATCCAATTGCATGGTATGTGAGAAAAGCATAGATCATGAGAGACAAATTGATCTTTAACAAAAATAATTCCATAATCATTTTAATAATGGTTTTAATGTATTTTTAGTAAACAAATATATTTAGAAGTTTTGAATTGGATACTTGCCATATTTTACTGTAGTTATTATTTTAATGTATGTTAGGAAATGTTAAATATGTCTCTTTACTCTTTTTTAAAAATCTCATTAGTTTTATGAATGCGTTAAATCTTCATGCAAGTAAGTATTCAGCCATTATTTTTGAAAAGTAATTGGACTGCATCAAAATTCTAATTCTTTTTGTTTGCTTTTTTGTTTTTGAAATGAGGTTCAACCATGCAGTTTGGGCTGGCCTTGAACTCACTTCGTACCCCAGTTGGCCTCTAACTCCCCAGTGATTCTCCTGCCTCATCCTCCCGAATGCTGAGATTACAGGTACCCGCCGCTACTTAAAGCTAAAAGAGCATATTCTTAAAATCTACTGTTAACAAATATTGCTTGGCCCACAGCAATTGGTTATGCATTAGAATCTTCTGTCCTACAATAATGGCTATGGTTACTGCCTCTGCTTCTGGGGAAACATCCGCCTATGTAGGTCTGGTGGGGAGTGGACAGGGTATTCTGTGGAGAGAGAGATAAAAAGGACGTGCTCAAGATTCAGGAGGGAGAGAGCATCTTGGTAAGGTTCTGAGCCTAAGTGGCCAGAAAACTCGTCCATGTGGATACACAATTCAAAACCCAAGTTTTAAGAAGTCAGATTGAGCTCTTTGGGAGAAATTCCTTTAAATGATGTGGGTGGTTTTAGTTCAATTACTGGCATTATATGAATTTCAAAGTAAATTCATGTGGATATTGTTGAAATCTGGTCTCCATGTAATGCCCTGTCCAAAATGTTATGTGTTATTTTTGTCCTCGCTTAAAAAGCTAAATGGTCAGAGGACCATTTACAAAATGGAAATGTGATGGCTGGTGACTAAATATAGCTTATCATTTATTACTTAAATGATTAGAGATGCAAATAATATCTCCACGCCATCTGCCTCAGGGCTTCTTTTACAGAAGCCTTATTATTTCCTGGGGTAGAGATTCTGCTCCAAAAGAAATCTTTAGGAGAAATACAGAATAACAAAAAAGAAATATGCATATTCTTTGTGCATTAACAACATGTGCTCTTCTGCATAAAATAACTGGTCAGTGCTACATGCAAATAATAACTGTCACTGTAAGCAATATATACAATGGTGTACTCAATTGATATATACAAATTTTATACATATAAACATTATATATAAAAATAAGTGCAATGATATACAATTGCTAGTGGTCTATTCAATAATATAAAAATATATTGTATATACAATGGATTTTAAGTAAGTCTATCATATAAGAGAACAAAGAATAAGGAGACCATTTTCCAGTGAAATATTATGACAATTGAGATGTATTTCTACTGACTTGATGTGAGTGGAAAATTGCTTTGTATCTCTACTTTTTGTATTTGTATACTCAACTTCAGTCTATAACACAGTCATTTCAAATGTGTTAAAACATACATTATGAAATAAAGACTTTCTCTGCCTTCTCAGTTCCATTTTTCTTTTCAGGAAGCAAATCCAAAGAGAATTATTTTCAGCATGAATATAATTAAATGTAATAGCTCCTTTAAGATGTAACTCAAAAGCTTTTACGAGTCCTGTGACCGTCCTGTAACTCTTGCACAGTGAAAGATTGCCTCCTCTGGTCAGTGATTTGCATGTACATTACTTATTCCAGTCCCAGTGACCGGCATTATGCTCCTTTTCGAAGTTCATCCTGCATGGCATGCAACAGACTAAAAATTCAGAGTGTAACTACAGATTCTGAATTAGTACAGGGGGAAGTGTTTGACATTCCTGTTCAGGCAAGATAAAATTATTTCACCAGAAATATTGTGGGTGCACTTTGATATAAACAGAAAATATTTATAGTAGTCTCAGCTCCCTAGGTATCAAATTGGACAACTATAAACACACACACACACACGAGTAACATGTGTATGTTTCCATGTATACTTCAAATTATCTTGAGATGAATCACAATATGTAATACAAGATAGAGTCTATGTAAACAGTTTTTGCTTTGAGTGCTTGCCAAGGAAATATCAAGGATAATTCAGGAATCAAGGATGACTTCTATGCATTTGTCTGAAGGAATACAGGGTACTTTGCTGCTAGTTCCACCTGTGGAAAAGGCTAACAGAGAACTAGATTCAAGGAAGAAAATTAAGAGTGATGTTCCACCCCTCACATGGGACATTTATTAGACATTCATGGCAAAATTCCAAACTGATTGCGCAAGTAGGTATTAAAATATAAATGTATAGCTTTCAATTTAGGTGAATTTTTTTTCTATGTTGGAGACTGAACCCTAGGCCTTCACAATGAGCTATATCCACTCTCTATTTATTTATTTGAGTTCTCAGATTTCAAGACACTGACCTACTATGTACTGAGGCTGGCCTCAAGCTTACAGTCCTCCTGCCCCAGGTTCCCAGAGTACTGGGATTGCAGGAATGCATCATACTCCTTGACTCTGAGTGGTATTTAAAGATGAGATGAATTCAGATGTTCTGGAAAGAGATGTGACAATTGTTCGGGGTGTAACGGTGCATGCCAGATTTAATTCGTATTTAGAGGAACAGGCAAAAGACTTCCAGAGAAGATAGGAAGTAAAATTGGAGAGTGTGAGGTGCCATAACTAAACACAAAAGTTTGCCTGTGAAGAGCTCATTATTCATGCGGAGATGTGGCAATGCACTCTTTAATAATCAAAATGGCATCCTCTTTGCCTATGCTGGAATCTCTTTTTCTGTATAAATAACTCTTATTTTTTTGCTGCCCTTTCCTTGAAGGAAGGAGATGTGCACACAAATGTGCTCAACATTTCACTACTGGACTATCCATAGTCAAAGGAAATGGGAAACATCTACATTTTTGTAAGTAAAGGACAATGAGGGAATATGGAGCAAAATAACTGCACAGCATGCTTTGTAGCCAACATAAATAACACTGATGATTGTTTCACGATATTTAAGGAAACAGCAGAATTTGAAACTAAATATGCAGTTTTAAAATTTGTGAAATTATGAATAATACAGTTCAAAATTGGCATAGGCTAAATTTTTAATTATGGCTAATTCTATTCATTTCTTTACAAAATTTTCCCGCATGAATGATGCCAATTGTTTTATCACTATAGATTTTACATGTGAATCAGTTATGTTAAATAGTGTACACACCAATTATAAAACTACCACTCAAATTTTCATCTATTAGTTATTGACTATATATGCATCGATTTTTTTTTAAATGAACATCTTAATACATTTTCTGAGCCATTCAAATAGCAGGATGCTAATTTTTAGTCATATCTCTATAACAAAAATAATTAATTAAAATTATATATTCAAAGACAAGTTATAATAATGAGCTTAAATTTTGTCTTCATTAAGATTCATATATTTTATACTTTAATAACAAAATTATGGTGTTTGACTTATCCAGATGGAGGGACAGAATTTGGTTTAAATTTTAATGAATATGATTCTAAAGTCCATGCTCTAATTCTCTAGGAAAAATTTATATTTTATAAGGAGCTATTTAAAACAAAAGAATTATGAGAATTATAAAAACCTGAGTACTTCTTTTAAGTTATCTTTAAACATAGCTTTGTTTAATAAAGGAACGTAAGAAATTATGCTAAATGGGGAGGAGTATGCAAAATTCTCTGGCCTCCTGTATGAGAGGATTCCATGAATGACTTAATAGGCAAATCAAATCCTTTTAAAAATTAATGAAGTGTTGCTAGTTTAATGCAGAAATAAAGCTAAAAGCATTATGCACCATTAGTAACACTGTCTGCTGGTATTATTTGAATTGGGTGTTAAAGATGAATCATTCTCATTATTCATTAGTAGAAACTTGCCAATTCATGAAACTATTAAGATAGCCTGGCATACGAACAAATAAAGATCTTCAAAATTAGTAAAAAAAATGAGAGAAAGAATATTTTATACAAATGTATAAAATATGGAAAAGTTGAAAAATATAACTATTATTTAATTGTCTCTAAATTTATATTTTAATTTTTCACAAATTTGATCACAGTGATTTAAGAAAATAAATTACTTTTAACCAAAATAGTACACTGCTTTATCTTTTCTTTTTTTTTTAAGAGATTAAAACAAAACAGAACAAAGCAGATCAGAACAAAACAATTCAAGCAACACAGGATTTTAAAACAAGCCAACAGGAAATCAACAGTGGCTACCATAATGTCTCTTGTTTTCTTCAAAATAGTTGTCCATAACTTCACACACAATGTATTCAAACAAAACAAAATAGTATAAAACCAATCAAAGCAAAAGAATGAAAGCATTATTGGCCTTCAAAATCAGACAATAGGAGAATCAACACTGGCTACCATAATGTCTGCTGTTTTCTTCAAAATAGCTGTCCAAACCTACACACATATTGAAATCGGATAATAGAAAAGTCTAAACCTATCAAAAATGAACAAAAGTATTATTGGACTTCAAAACAAGATGATAGGGAATCAGCAGTGGCTACCATAATGTCTTGTTTTCTTCCAAGTAGCTGTTCATACTGTCACATGTAATAAAATTAATTGTTGTAAACTCTTTATGAATTCTAGGCATGTAGAACACTACACATGTACATCCATCCTTTCTATATTAGAGGGAAAAACAAAACAAAACAAAACAAAGTACAAGAAAAACGATAACCTAAAGAGACAAATAACAATAACAAAGAGTCTAAAACAATAACAATATAGGTTTTTAAAACAAGGTAGTAGGTACATAACTAAGATAGTTATTTTGCATAGTTATCTTCAAAAGACTTATTCAAATTATGAGATGTAAACATGCAAAATTGATATAATCCTATGGGTGTTAACTGTTTTTTCCAAGAACTAATAGAATTAATAGTACCATTATTTTAGTTCTCTTAAGTGTATATATACATATTTGTATTCTTTTTCTTTTCCCTTCCTTCTTTTCTCCTTTTCCCTGAGTTATGTTTTCTCCTTTGAGCAATTTCTTACTCCTTTACAATATTTATTGAAGATTTTGTATTTTATTTACACTTTCATTTTCTTACACTAGGGAGGCAATATAATATTTACACATGTGAGTTTGATTTCTTTCACTTATGAATATGGTCTCAAGTAACATCCATTTACCTAGAGAAGCCTCAATTTGATTTTTAAATTTTATTTTATTTTATTTTATTTTATTTTATTTTATTTTATTTTATTTTACTTTACTTTACTTTACTTTACTTTACTTTACTTTACTTTACTTTGTTTTGTTTTGTTTTATTTTTGGTACCAAGATTGAACTCATTATCTTGTGCTTGCCAGGCAGGTGCTTATGCAGCTGAGCTATATCCCCGGCCCCCAATGTGATCCTTCTTTATAGCTGAGTAGTATTCCATTGTATAAAAGTGCCACATCTTTTTTATCCATTCCTCAGTTAATGCGCATTTAGGTTGTTTCCAAGATCTGGCTATTACTAATTGTGCTGCTATAAACATGGGTGCTCATATATCACTATGGTATGATGTTTTCAGTTCTTCTGGGAATATGCCCAGAAGTGGAATAGCTGGGTCAAATAGGACTTCCATAACAGCTTTTTGAGGAATCTCCAAACTGATTTTTATAGTGGTTGCACCAGTCTACACTCCCACCAACAGTGCAGAAGAGTTCTTCACAGCTTCTCCAGAATTTGTGGTCGGTGGTTTTCTCTATCCTGGGTACTCTTTCTGGAATGAGATGGAATCTCAGTGTTGTTTTAACTTGCATTTCTCTAGTGACAAATGCAGCTGAACATTTTTTTTCATTTTTTATTTGTCATTTGTATTTCTTCAGCTGAGAAGTGTGTATTCATCTCAGATGCCCATTTTTGGATTGGGTCATTGAATTTTAGGGGTCTGATTGTTTTAAATTCTTTATATGTTCTAGATAGAAGTCCTTTGAGGGACAGTTAACTAAGATTTTTTTTCTCAATTCATGGGTTTTCTTTTCACTCTCTTGGGGATTTCTTTTGACATGCAAAAATATTTTAATAAGACAGGATCCTAGTTGTTGATTCTGGGAAATATTTGCCATGCAGTTTTATTTTTATTCATGTATTCTTTGCCTATCCCTATGTCTTCAAAAATTCTACCTACTTTGTCTTCCAGTAGATTTTGTGTTACTGTTTTAATATTTAGATCTTTGATCCATTTTGACTTTAGCTTAGTGTATGGTGATAAGCATGGTTCTAGTTTTACTTTTCAGTAAATGGAAAGTCAATTTTTCTGGCATCACTTATTAAGAGGCTATCTTTCTTCCAGTAAACATGTATGGTCACTTTGTCAAACATAAGGTGGCTGAATGTGTTTGTATTCGTAGTTGTATCTGCTAATCTATTCCATTGATCTTGAGGCTTGTTTTTATTCCAGTACCATGCTGATTTTATCATAGTAGCTATGTAATACAACTTTAGTCAGGGATTGTGATGACTCGTGACTTGCCTTTGTTGCCCAGAATTGCCTTTGCTATTCTAGGTGTGTTCTGGTTCCAGATGAATTTTAGGAATGATTTCTCTAAGTCTGTGAGGTATGTTTATGATATTTTGATTGAAATTGCATTAAGTCTATATACCAATTTTGGGAGAATGGCCATTTTCACAATGTTTTTTCTTCTTATCCATGAACAAGTAATGTCTTTCCATTTTCTGAGATCCTCTTTGATTTCTTTTTTCAGAGTATTGTAATTTTCACTGAACAGATTTTTACATTCTTTTTAGATTGATTCCTAAGTATTTCATTTTTTTTTTTTTTTTGGATGCTGTTGTGAAGTGTATGGTTTCCCTTCTTTCTCTCTCAGTTAGTTTGTTGCTTGTGTTCAGGAATGCATTTGATTTTTGAGTGTTGACTTTGTATCCAGCTACATTACTGAATTTACTTATTATACCTAGGAGTCTTTCAATGGAGTTTGGGGGGGTCTTCTATGGAGAGTATCATGTCATCTGCAAATAATGATAATCTAACTTCTTACTTTCCTATCCTTATTCCTTTTATTTATCTCTCTTCTCAAGTTTCTAGAAGTATGATTTTCTATCTTTTGACTTTCAGTCTATGAATTTCCTTTAGGTTTAGATGGATTTCTTGTATACATCATATCATTGGATGTTGTTTCTTGATCCATTCTTCCAGTCTGTTTAATTTAATTGGTGAAATAAGGTCATTTACATTAATGGTTATAACTGATATATATGTATATGCACATATATAAAAAATAAGTCTATATGTATTATATAATAAGTCTCTGTGTGTGTATATATGCATACATATATATATACATATACATACATATACATATGTATATACATATACATACATATACATATACATATATATATTTCTGTGAATATATGAATATTCACACAATATATATTTCAATATATAGTCAACACTCAGTATATATTTCTATGAATATATATATTCATATATATATATATATATATATGGAGAGAGAGAGAGCGAGAGAGACATTTTTGTGTCATGTTAATATTTCTGCTGTTGGTTCTTTACCTTTTCCCTCTGTTACTTGTTTGCCTTGCTTAGTGTTTTCTTTTTCTGTTGGTAATTATTTTTATGTCAATCTAAAATATCTTTCAAAATTCTTTGCAGGGTTTGTTTGGTGGTCATGAATGTTTTCTGCTGCTCTTTTTCATGGAAGTATCTTATTTCTCCATCCATTTTGAAGGACAGTTTTGCAAGGTATACCAGTCTGGGTTGGAAGCTGTTTTCCTTCAGGATATAAAATACTTCACTCCATGCTCTCCTTGACTTCATTGTTTGTTTTGAGAAGTCTGCTGTGATTCTGATAGGCTTTCCTTTATAGGTGATCTGTCTCTTTTCCGCAACAGCTTTTAATATTCTGTTCTTATGTTGAATTTCTGGGATGTTGATTATCTTATGTTTGTGTAGATATATTTTGGTCATGACTAATTGGAATTCCATGTGCATCACTTCTGTGAATGTCTGTTTCCCTTCCCCTGTTTGAGAAATTTTCTGCTATTACTTCTGTAAATATTCTTTTTATATTGCTTGTATTGTCACCTTCTTTTTCCTTTACACCTATGCATCTTATGTTGTTTTTCTTTGTATCATCTAGGAACTGCTGAATTGTTATTTCCTGATTCCTTATTTTTTTATTTTTAAAATTTTATTTGAGGATAAAAAAAAAAACTCAGAAAACAGGGTAGCAACCATACAGAATTCCAAAGGAAAAAAAAGAAAAGAACAAAAAAACCCCCTAAGAAATCACTACTTGATAAATTACATACTATCATCTTGGAAATAGTTGTTCAAGTTATAAAATTAAAGCACACAATGTAGACATTCAAACAGTGAGACTGTAAATAGTTCTGTTCAATGATCTAACAAAATTTAGTAATATGGTCATCTATCTTACACACTTAAACATACATGCAGTTATATCTTTTAGAGTACTTTCTTTTCCTATCTTTTTTAGAGTAGCAATTGCACATTTTGAGTTTTATTACTCCTACAGTTATTACTTTTTACACTAGAGACACAATGTGATACATACAAATATGATTCTTATTTATTTCACTAATGAGGATAGTTTTAAGTTGTCTCCATGTACCTATGAAAATCATCATTTTTCATAGTGAGAATGGCCTGTAGTTCTCCTTTTTGCTTGAGTCTTTTTCTGGTTTTGGTATGAGAGTAATACTTTCCTCCAGGAATGATTTAGGGAGGATTGCTTTCTTTTCAATTTCATTGAAGGGTTTAGGAAGTATTGGCATCAAATCTTTTCTAAATTTCTTGTAGAATTCAGCAGTGAATCCACAAGGTCCTAGGCTTTTCTTTGTTGACAAGTTTTTATTATGTTTTCAATTTCAATATCTGATATTGGGTTATTCAAAATTGCTGTATTTTCTTGATTGAGCTTTGGTAGTTCATATATTTCTAGAAATCTGTCCATTTCCTCTGTGTTTTCTACTCTATGTGAGCAGAGATTTTCATGGTAGGTATTCATGATCTTTTGAATTTCTATTGGATCTGTAGTAATTTGCCCCTTTTTAGTCCTTATTGCATGAATTTGGGTTTTTTCTTTCTTTTTCTTTATAAGGTTAGCTAGAGATTTGTCAATTTTGTTATTCTCTCAAAAAAGCAACTTTTTGATTCATTAATTCTTTGTATTGTTTGTTTAGTTTCAATTGTTTTGATTTTTGCTCTAATCTTTACAATTTCCTCTCTTCTATGAGCTTTGGGTTTAACTTGCTCTTCTTTTTCTAGAAGCTTGAGATGAAGCATTAGGTTGTTTATTTGTGCTCACTCTGTTTTCTTGATATGACAATTTATTGCTATAATTTCCCTGTTAAGACCACTTTCATCGCATCCCACAGATTACCACAGATTTCCACATTTTCATTGAATTGTAGGTATTGCTTTATTTCTTCTTTAATTTCATCTGTAGCCCACTGGTGTTCAAAAGACTGTTATTTAATTTGCATGTATTTATGCAGGTTTTGCAATTTCTTTTGTCATTAATTTCCAATTTCATGTGCTATGGTCAGATATTATGCATGGGATAATTTCAATACCTTTGCATTTACTTAAGAAAATTTTATGGGATAATATATGATCTATTTTGGAGAATGTCCCATGCACAGATGAAAAGAATATGTATTCTGATGTGGTTGGGTGGAACACTGTAAACATCTACTAAGTCCAATTGCTCACAGGTATAATTCAGTTCTATTATTTCTTTGCTGCCTTTTTGTCTAGTTGATCTATTTCTTTGTGACAATGGGCTGTTAAGGTCCCCTGTAATAATTGTGTTCCTGTGTATTTGGTTTTTCATGTCCATTAGCATCTTTCTTATATAGTTGGGTGCTCCTGTGTTAGGTGCATATATATTTATAGTTGTTGGATCTTGCTCTTGAATTTTTCTACTTACGAGTATGTAGTGACCTTCTTTATCTCTTTTAATCGTTTTAGGTTTGAAGTTCACATTGTCTGCAAATAGAATAATTACCCCTGCTCTTTTCTGGGTTCCTGTTATATAGAATACTGTTTTCCATCCTTTGACTTTTAATCTAATTCCTTTTGGGTCAGATATGATTCTTGTATACAGCATATTGGGGGATCATGTTTCTTGATCCATTCTGGCAACCTATTTCTTTTGATAGGTGAATTGAGGTCATTTACATTTATGGATATCACTGATATGTACTGGTTCAACTTTGTATGTTATGTTACAGTTGTTTGCTTTCTGCTTTTCCCACTTATTTAATTGCTTGTCCTACCTGGTGGTTTCTTTCTGTTGTTCTGGGGATTGTTGTCATTTTAATCTCTGTCTAGTATGTCTTTCAATACTCTTTCTAGGGTTGGCTTGGTGGCCTTGAATTTCTTCAGTTCTTTGTCATGGAAGTATCATGTTTCTCTATTAAATTTGAATGAAAGTTTTGCTGGGTACATCAGTCTGGATTGAAAGCTGCTTTCCTTCAGGGCTTGAAATATCTCACTCTAAACTTGTCTTGACTTGAGGGTTTGTGCTGAAAAGCCTGCTGTGATTCTAATGGGTTTTCCTTGGTAGGTGAGTTGTGTCTTTTCTCTAGCAGTTTTTAGTATTGTTTTTATGCTGTGTGCCTGACATCTTAATTATTATGTGTCTGGGTGTTGATTTATGTTGGTTGTGACTGGCATTCTGTATGCCTCACTTATCTGCATACCAGATTTTTTTCTCCATGTTTGGGAAATTTTCTCCTATTATTTCTGTGAATATTTTACATATGTCATTTGTATTGACTCCAGGATCTTCACTTATGCCTATTAATCTTATATTGTTGCTCTTGGCATCATCTTGAAGCTTCTGGATTGTCATTTCATGCTGCTTTGTTATTTTTAAAAGTTCTATTCTTTCATGATCACTAATTGTGATCCTGGCCTCAAGGTCCGAAATCCTTTCCTCAGCTTAATTTAAACAGTTTTGCATGCTTTGAATAGAATCTTTCATTTCTTGGATGTCTCCTTCAGTTTGCTTCATGAATTCTGCTTATTTTCTATATTGTTCATTCAAGGTTTCAATCAGTTTCCCATGCTCCTGTACTTTTTTCTCTATTTCTTCTTTAGCTGCGCTCAGCCACTCCTTTACTAAGGTTGTTATTTCTATCTTTACATGCGAGAGTACTTCTAATTTGATTTCCTCTATGGCCTCACAGTTTTTTTTTTAAATTTCATTTACTATCCTTTCAGAGATCTCCTGTGTGTTACTTTTGGAGTCCTCTAATTCAATGCCTCCTGAACTTGCTCCTGGTGGACTAGATGTTTGAAATTGCATTTTGTTTTTTTGTTTTGCCATTTTCCCCTTTTGAGTTAGTGTGTGGTTCTTCAGAACTGCTAGTGTCAACTGTTGGTAGTGTGTATCTTTGGGTCCTAATGTAAGGTTGATGTTTGTCCAATTGCTGGGTCCCACAATGAATAGGTGGGCCAGTCACCTGACTTCCTGCTGTAGGGCCTGTTGAGTGAGTCCTATATTTTTCCTGGGCTGACAAGCCTAGTAGTACTGATGTAGGTCAGCTTTTAGTTACTGCTATTACTTTATCTTCAGGTTATTCTAGGTCATCAAATCTCCCTGTCTATAGTGTTTGTGTCAGCTGAGGCCCCTACTGTGTCCCTATTTGGTGCCTGTGTGTCTCATAAGCCTTTTTGATTTTCTTCAGGTTGGGGGAGTCCTTCTCGGCACACTCTTCACTCTGCCTGATGTTTTCTGTGTGTAGGAAGGGGTCACCCACACTCTTGTCAGACTCAGCAAGGTCTTAGTTGGAAGGAGCTTTACTGTTGGCCCTATTTACCCACTGTACACCTCTATTTTAGGGGCATACTCACCACACTGACTGGAGCCAGCTGAGATCTTCTGTTTTGGTGAGGCAGTCACTTAATCTCTCTTCAAGCTAACACAGATAATTTGCTGTAGTCCAAGGTTCCCCTCTAAGTGGAGTTCCAAGTTTTCCCCATGCACTGGGATTCCACTGGGGCTCGAGGTCAGGGCTCTGGAGTGGAATCCGGGCACTACTCGTTGCTTGGAGTTTGCTAGGGCATAATCCGGTTAGCCCATGTTATTTTCAAAGGATATTTCCTTTCTTGTTCACTAGTTATAATCTTGATTTCAGGGTTTGAAAGTCTATCTTCACATTTATCGAGGTGGAAATTTTGATTTCCTGTATATCCCTTTGAATCTGTTTCATGCATTCTGTTTCTTTCTTATATTGTTCATCCAATATTTCCATCTTTTTGCAGTGCTCATCAGTTTTTTAACTATGTCTTCTTTAGATGTGTTCAGCATTTCTTTTATTATGTTAATCATTTCTTCTTTTACCTGGAAGATTATTTCTGATCTGAGTTCCTTTACAGCTTCATGGACTTGTTTCTTTACTTCAGTTGCTATCATTTCAGAATTTTCAGGTGTGTGGCTTATACCTTTTTCTATGTCCATGTCTCCTGGTCTTGTTTGAGATGGGCTGGAGGTTTGAGATTGCATTTTGCTTTTTTGTTTTGTCATTTTCTTGTATTCTCTAAGTCATTAGTGACGCTCCAAGGGTCCTCACATGGGGGGAGTACATTGGCAGACATTCAACACACCCCATGTGTCACTCTGAAGCTCTCCAGCTGCTTGAGGTTGCTGGGTGGGACTCTAGCTGGTTCTGAGTGGTGTACCAAGGCCGAACAGCTAGATGAAGCAGCCTGTGCAGGCCTTCAGCTCATGCCACATAGTGCACCAAATCTCCACAGCCACTTGGGGTTGCTGGGTGGAACCCTACCAGGCTCTAAATGAGGTGTTGAGGCTGCTCAGCTAGGTGTATCCCACTTTGCAGGCTTCCCACTAATGCCACTAAGTGCAGGCAGTTCCTTTGCAACCAGGGTTCACTGGGCTAGGCCCAACCAGGACCCGGGCAACCTACCAAAGATTGCAAGCTGTTTAGGGATGCTGGGTGGGGCTCTACCACATTCCAAGCAAGGTGCCAAGGGTGCATGGCTAGGTGGAGTTTGTGCAGGAGCCTCTTGTTTTTTTTCTTCTAAATTTCTTGTTGCCCATTATCTCCAATTTCAGTTTAGGGTGTTTAATTTTAGTATTGGGCAGTGGTGCAATATTATTTATGTATGTTCTATTTCATCTTGGTATCAGAAACCTTGTCTCATTTAGTCCTCTTTCAACCCTAGTAATGCTTTTTCTCTGTTAGTTTTTTCTTACTCTTATTTACATTGCAGTTTCAGCATCTTCCACATTTTCTTTTTGCCTAGATCCAAATTAAATGATAAATGTAAAACAATAGCTAGAATATGGAGTACTCCTTTCAGGTATTCTAGCAGGTGAACTCAACTAATCCTCATTAGAGATACAGAAAATGGGTGCTGTGGCACACTTCTTTTTACAATTGAAGAAAGACACACAATTTGGATGACTTGCTCCAGGTCACACTGGTACACTAACTCAAATAGTTTTAAGCACTGTGCTACACGGACTCCTGATTAACAGCTGCTCAACTCTTACTGTGTGCTCTCTTTTCTATTTTTTAAAAGCAAACAAAAGAACACTGACATGCTATTACTAGTTCTGACCCTATGATAACCTTCAGTTTATACCTTGTGTGATACGTACTGTTTCAAGCTCCAAAGTCTAGACCTACACTTTTGTTAACCAAAGGACCTTTATGCCACGTGTCATGTAGCCTCTTTTGATGGACATGTTTAAAGTCAAAACATTAACCTTCAAAACACAAGCCATTTTTTTATCATTTTTCCATTTCTACTAAAAGTTCCCCATTCTCTAAATTACCCAAGCATGGTCTTGATTCTTCTATTTCAGGTTTCCATACAAACATTTTTACTTTCTGCATATTTTATTTTTCCCCTGATCATTTTCCCACTCCTTTTTTAGTTCATCTTGCATGAACTGTTATCAATAATTCTTGACTGAACCATTCTTCAAATCTGCTCCCTCTTCTACAACACAATAAATTAACTTCCTATATTACGTATCAGTTTATTAAGGTCATGTATTATAAAGATCATTAATTATTAACTACACACTAACTGAGTTAATTCCAAAATCCTAGGATTCAAGGTTTCACATTATGCCACCTAGTATAATTTAATTATCTATCATGTTTGACCTGCATGTGCTCAAAGAAAAGCCATAGAAGTGATCTTTGTGCATCCTGCCTCATACTGTCTCCTCCCCCTGACTGTTCCCTCTCGTCTCTGATAGGACAATTGCCTGTCTCTCAAAGCTCAGCTCTGCGGGAGTCCTCAGACATATTCAGACCTTTCCCTATTTGGTTTCATATCTACCATGAATAAGACTTTCCTTTTGTGTCCTCACTCTGACACAAATGCCTGCATCTCCCATTTGCTGAGTAGAGGACATTTTTCAATGCCTAGACCTATGGGGTGGCCAGTTTGCCTTATGGGGTGGCCAACAAATCCTCTGATGGATGGTAGGTAAGTGGAACCCTCAGTCAAGAATACCACTTTGCTGAGTCCTTTCGACTACTGTTGTATTGCTCTTGAAATGAAAGTCCTCCATTTTCAACCTTGAATCTGAAGACTCAGGGCTACTTGTTCTCTGCTTCCTCTCTCTCTCTCTTTTGCCCTGTGAAAGTTACACAATTCTCATAAATAAGCATTTATCAATTTCACGCGTACATTTAAGCACTATGACTCCTCCGAGTCTTTGCATCTCTTTTGTAGAGCATCTACCATCTGTACCAAGAACATAAAAATACTTTATATCTTTTACTACAGTTTAACTTCAGAAACATTACATAGGAAGCAAGGGCTCCTTTGAATATGTACTATAAAGTGAAATATTTAACTATGTTTATGAACTATTTATTGAAATTTATTGAACTATCTATTCAAATTGTGAATATAATACGCCATGCTTCTTCTCAAATTCTGTCAAATTTATATATATGTGTAAGTACATGAATACCCATATATTTGCTAATTCTACCAATATTAGAGACCAAAATGGTTGATATGATTATTTAATCAAATAGTATTACTTTGTCAGTTTATAAAATATGACCATTAAAATTTTTAGACTTCCTACCCTTTAGAAGCAAAAATTCTCATTAAACAACCAAAAATACACATGTCACTGGGCAGGAGGTACAATTTTATTTAAATAATATACTGCCTAGATAGGGCAATATCTACATTTATATACAGGCATATTAATATTTTGTTATGAACAAATCCATATGTCATTTGACTTACGTCTGGCACTGAATTCATGAAGTGGTTAATACTCAACACCAAAAAAAAAAAAAAAAAGAAAAGAAAAGAAATCACTAAAGACGCCACCAAAAACATTTAAAACTAATAAATCAGCTTATTATAACTGCACGATAAAACCAGTTGAAATGAAGAAAATATCATTAGAAAAAGCATCAAAAGAATAACATACTTAGGAATAACTTTTACTAAGGAGATGAAATAACTGTAAAGTGAAAACTTCAAGACACCAATGAAAAAAACTAGGGACACACATAAAATGAACATTCCAAAGCAGTCTTGATAAAGAGGAACAAAGCTGGAGGCACCACTCTTCCCAATTGCAATGTGCTACTAATATAATCTATATGAAATGGGCACAAAGCAAACATACAGGCCAACTGAGCTGATAGAATACAATAGAAAGATCCTCACATCTTTATGGTAAATAATCTTTGAAAAGGCACCATTAATATACATTGGAGACAGGAAAATCTCTACCATAAATGATGTTAGTCAAATAAGTAATCTACATGTAAAACAATGAAATTTAGATCCTTAGTTTTTAAATATATAACTCCAAATGTATCAAAAACTTAAGTGTAAAATCTTAAACTACAGTATCTAGAAGATAACATGGGGAAAACGCCTTTGGCAATAGTAGGTCTCAGCAATGATTTATTGGATAGGATAGCAAAAGTTGAGATACTAAAAACAAAAGTGAATAATTGACACTACTGCATATCAAATGAAAAAGTTTCTTCTCTGCTAAAGAAACACCAGAATGAAAATGAGAATTTATGAAATAGCAGAAAGTATTTTTCCTGATAAAAAAATATTATCTAAAATATGTAAGGAACTCAGTTATGCACATACATGCACAATATGCTGATTAAGAAATAAGCAATTAAAGTCAATAGACGTTTCCCAATGAAAGAATAAAAATGGTCAACAGGTACATGAAAAATGTGCTCAATATCACAAGTCTGGGGACATGCAAATAAAAACTCATACCACGTCTGCTGGGATGATTGACCTCGGAGGGAAAAAGAGATAAAGAATGTAGATTACAAGGTAAGAAGAAAATCAGCCTCTTATATACTGCAGGTATGGATGTAAACTGGTACAGTGATTCTGGAAAACAAATATAGAGGTTCCTCAGAAAATGAAACATAGAGCTACCATGTGATTGGACAACTGTATGTCCATGGAGTGTGGAGTCGGTAGCTCAAAGATTTATGGGTATCCCAATAACATTGTACCACTTACAATAGCCAAGGTATGGGAACAAGTTAAGGTCCATCAATACATGAATGAATAAAAAATATGTGCAAATGTGTTTGAGTGTGTGCGTGTGTGTGTGCGTGCATGTGTGTGTGTATACACACCATGGCACATGAGCCACAAACTTGAGGAACTCCTATTATTTGTAACAACCTGGGTGAACCTGTGGAAATTTTGATAAGTGAAACAAACTAGACATTGAACGCAAATGCTTTGTGATTGTACTTATGTGGAATCCAAAAAGGTCACATTTACGGAAGGAGACAGTAGAGTGGTTGTTGCCAAGGGACAGGGAATGAGAAATAGGGGAATGTTGATCATATAGTGTAAACTTTGTCTCAGAAGGGGAAAACCTCCAGGAAGATAGTGGAACAAGAATGTGAAGGAATGTTTTAATTTGACTGAGATAATCATTACATAATTGTAACATTACATACCTTGAAAAATATGTATTTTTATATATATAATTGTTTTCATAAATTATTTTACAATAAATGTAAATATTTTTCTTCCATAAATTAAGAGTCTGAGATGTACAAAACAAATTAAATGGAAGAAGAAATATGTTCCTCCAGGCTTCATAAGCACGTTTTAAGTTTAGATTGATAAATGTGTCTTCATTGAAATGCATTGCAGATACATTCTATAACTTAGTTTATATTCTTTACACTGTTCTCCATCAGTGCACAAGATCTTGTTTTATTGCATGAAATAGAAATTATACATATCCACTGAAGAATTATTTGAAACATATAGAATGCTATTGTCTTTGGGGTTTAATTTTGTATACTGTAAAGAGATGAAAATAAAGCCCTAAGGTAGAAACACAATTGTATTCTTCAATGAATAAATTATATTAGAGAATGTGCTGGATAAATAGCAAGAATCATAACATAGGCTGCTTATATAATAAATGGTGTCTCCAGTGAAAAGCAGTAAACTTGGCAGGCTGCAGTAACTATAAAATATCAATAATTCTTGTACTTGCTAAGACATTTCTTATTATATTTCCATATTTTAAAACAATTAAATTTGGGAGTTTCTGGTGGCTTTCCACCAAGAAGAATACCAGCAAGTGTCATAAACCAGAGGAAAAAAATATAGATTTTAAAATCTGAGAGACTCTTAATCACAAAGATGGGGAGAATAACCTCTTTAAAATAAAGTCTATGAAAGTTTGGAAGAGCATATATAATGAGGCATATTTTTAGTAACTGGAATCTGATTTAAAACAGTAAGAAAGAAAACAGAGATAGGCAAAAAATGAAGACAGAAGTCAAACTGAAAGAGAGATGCTCATTGAGAAAAAATAAAAGAGACAAGACTCATGGATTTTGAGGTTGTGGTTTAGTAAGTGTAAACTGATACCACTGAGATTCGGTTAGGTTGTCAGCAAGAAAAGCAGTACTTACACCACCAATGTAAACTGGCACACCAATTTTTATTAAAGACTTTACAAATGGTTTCCCTGAGTCTCAGAAGTTCCTTTTCAGATAGTTGTGTGCCCCTAAAAGGGCAAAGATTTTCATGAAAATGTTTTATTACTGTTATAAAAAATAAACAAAATGTGGAACCCATCTAATTATTTAAGATTAAGTAGTAATCTAATAATATACAGTGATATTATTAAAATGTGTAAAATTATGAGACTTTAAAATTGAAAGTAAGGAAATAACAGAATGAATATATATATATATAAATATTTTCAGATTCTCATTTGGTATATATTGAAATCCATATACTGAAATAATAACCATAGTTAATTCAATTAAAAGACTATCGGTAACTTCTTTTCTTTTTATTGCAGTTATTTAATTGTGAAATTTTCTAGAGTAGGTCCTGTTTGCATGTTTTCAAGTTGTATAAACTATTCATGGACAAAGCTTTTAAAATCTAAGAAAAACTTGAAAAGTTTATGTGTGTTTACCCATCCTTTCATTTAATGAGAATTACAATATTGTCTATTTTTAAATACTTTAGAAATATTCCTGAAGTACACTCTCACAGACACCCTATGAGTTTGATCCTAGTACTGTGCCACCTTCATAGACAGAAATAAGAAACAGAGAGGTGAGACTGGTCCAAGTCAGTGGACGGCCAAGCAGGAGTTTTCAGTCAGGGGTCATGATAGAATCACTCTAACCCTAATTTTCTGCTGGGCCACATGCCTACTTTCAAGGATATTGATTTGATGAACTTATTTTTAATAGCCAGGAAGGAATCTCTCTAGAGTCAAGATAAAAACCACCCCAAGAATTATATCTTCATCCCTAATCTGTACGTAGTTGACAAAAAGACAAGGAAAACAGGGAAACACCTGAGCCTCCACAAGTATGTCCCCATGAGAGCAAAATGGCGCCTAACTTTCATGTCAAATGTATGACTGAAATGTTTGCCCACTCCAACAGTCACAGAGGCTCTTCCTGCTGCAGTGAGGCTATATAGTAAGTTTCTTATCTGTGACCACCAAAACTTTGCACAAGGTACAGACAGACACAGAACAGGAAAGCCAGCTGAGAAGTTCTGTAATTTACATTAGAATGTTGCTAACTCAGAGCGACCTATCCTGAGTCCACAGTGAATGCCTTCCTGACTTAACAGCTGAAAGTACGAAAAAAATGCAGCTCTAATTATTCAAGTCAATTACCTTTATTTTAAAACTGACTTTTTAAGGGCTAGGGATTTAGCTCAGTGGCTTAAGCATCTGCCTGGTAGGAATGAGATCATGAGCTTTGTTTTTTAACAAAAATAAAAACAAAAACAAAAACAAAAATTGACCTTTTCAATTATTGTCATTCGCAAACAGTGTACCTAAGCTACTCTGTGTTAGTAACAGAAAAATGAATACAGTAGTTTGAGTAAATAAGCAACTCCTTCCAAGGTTCACGCCATCTACCATTGCTCACCTTTTTTTTCTATTAAGAGCTGCTAGATTTCCTTGGACAACTACTGGATGTTTCTCCAGTTCCATTAATCTGAAGTTTTAGAACTAGAAGGGGAAAGGGTTTAGAGGAATAAAACTTTATTATGTACATGTACCCATTTCCCAAGATGATTGTAAATTGCATGCACTGCAAATGTGCACAGCTCCAATAAAAACGCAACTCCAAATGAGAGTCATGTTGGCACAGTTTGTTTGCCACAATCTGCTTTACAACTCACCTGCCATTCATTTCTATCTGACACTGCAAACCGGCTCAGATCTCTCTCATTCTTTCCTGAAAATCTGAAACACTGAGATTCTTCCTTTTACTTTTCTGAGAGAGATCCAAGAAAACCTTTTCCCACATACCCAGTGGCTGTATCCTCTCTGCTCATTAAACCTAGCTCTCTGTTTTTGATGCTGTAGGACTTGTATGCTTCCTGTGAATCTGAAAGAACTGTTTGAGCAATTTCAGGTGGTCCAGGAACTACTAAATATATAAGGAAGAATTACAACCCCAAGAGGCATGATTATCAAAAAGGCGATTGCATAAGCATGTGACACTGAAAGGGTGGGTCCTTGAACTTTCTTGAGTTTCAAATATGGTGGGTAGGTGTGGGAAAAAGTAGAACCTCACTAACACTATGGCTTCCCATGACTGTGATACTTTAAGAATACTATGGAGTGAGAATTGGTATTTCTCATTAAATCTCTTTACAAAACTTTGTATTTTGTATTTATAAATAGTATTTATTTCTTTTAAAGAGAAAAAAGACAAAAATAACAAATAAACAATTTCAAAACTGGTTAGTAGGACAGTAACAATAATTAATACATTGTGTATTGTTGTCTCCATAGCAGTTACTCAGAGTAAAAGATATAAGCACAAAATCTTGTCTAACCAATAATGGCGCAAACCTGTCTTTTCAATGAACTAAGAGAAACTAGCTGTATAATTGTTTTACTACCGTGTGTATACATATTTTTTCCTTTTCCTTTCTTCCTTTTCCCATTCCCCATCACAGTTTGTCTTTTCTTTTGAATAGTTTCTTCCCAATTCAGGATATCCATTGTACATTTCATACACAATTCACACACAACAATACAATGTTTACCCATATGGGACTGGTTTATTTCACTTACGAATATGGTCTCAAGTTGCATCCATTTACCTATAAAAGTCTTCAGTTTAGTTTTCTTTATGGCTAAATCACATTTTTAAATCCATTTCTTGGGTGAGAGCATTTCACTTGTTTCCAAGATTTAGATATTACAAATTATGCTGCTATAAATATGAGTGCACATATATCCCTGTGGTATGATGTCTTTAGTACTTTTGGGAAGATACCCAGAAGGGTAATAGCTGAGTAGAGTAAGACCTCTAATCTTAATTTTTAAAGGAATCTCCACAATGATTTTCCACAGTCGTTCTCCAGTCTACACTCCCACCAGTGGTGGAAGCGTTTCTTTTTCTCCGAGCCCCATCAGCATTTGTTATTGGTTGATTTCTTGATGACACCCATTCTTTATAGAATGAGAGGGAATCTCAGCTTTTTAATTTGCAATTCTCTAATGACCAGTGATGTCCAACTTTTCTTCATATCATTATTTGCCATTTGCATTTCTTTGTCTGAGAAGTGCATGTTTGTCTCAGATGCCAATTTTTGTATTGCATCTTTGAATTTGGAGCTTTTAAAATTCTTTATATATTCTAGATATAAGTCCTTTCTCTGAGGGAGAGCTTGTTAAAATTTTTTCCCATTCTGAGGGCTTTCTTTTTACTCTGTTGGTGATTTCTTTTGAGGTACAAAAACTTTTTAGTAAGATGAGATCCCAATTCTTGATTCTTTGAAGTATTTCCCATGCCATTTGCATTTTGTTCATGTACTCTTTGCCTATCCCTGTCTTCAAGTTTTCTACCCACCTTGCCTTCCAGTAGATTAAATGTTTCTTTTTTAATTAGATCTTTGTTCCATTTTGACATCAACTTACTGCATGGTTATATATGTGGGTCTAGTTTTAGTCTTCACCTATAGAAATCCAGTTTTACTAACACCATTTATTAAAGAGATTAGCTTTCTTCCAGTGAACATATTTGGCCCCTTTGTCAAAGATAGAGTATCTGAGTATCTTTGTATCATGTCTACATCTTCCAATCTGTTCCACTGATCCTGAGGTCTGGGTGTGTGTGTGTGTGTGTGTGTGTGTGTGTGTGTGTGTGAGATGCTGATTTTCTCACAGTAGCTTTGTAGTATAATTTCAAGTCTGTAATTGGTACACCTCCTGACTTGCTTTTGTTGCCCAGAATTACCTGTGCTATTTTAAGTGTTTTCTGTTTCCAAATGAATTTTAGGAATATTTTCTCTAGTTCTGCAAGGTATGCTAATGACACTTTGTTTGGAATTGCATTAATCTGTATAACAGTTTTGGGAGTATGGCCATCTTCACAACGTTGGTTCTTCCTAACCAAGAGCAAGGATTATCTTTCCATTTTCTGATATCCTCTTCAATCTCTTTTTTCTATATATATAGATTTTTACATCCTTCGTTAGATTGATTCTTAAGTATTTCTCTTTTTTTGGGGTGCTATTGTGAAAGGTGTTATTTCCATAATTTCTCTATCAGTGAGTTTGTTGTTTGTGTATGAGAATGCTATTGATTTTTGAGTGCTGACTTTGTATCCAACTAGGCTGCTGAATTTGCTTATTAACTAGTAGTCTTTTGGTAGAGCTTTTGGTGTCTTTTATGTAGAGTATTATGGTGCAAGTAATGATAATTTAACTTCCTTTTCTATCTTTATTCTTTTTATTTCTCTTTCTTGTCTAATTGCTCTTATTAACATTCTCAGGACTGTGTTGAATGGAAGTGATTGTAGTGGACATCCTTGTATTGTTCCTGATATTAGAAGGAGAGCTTTCAGTTTTTGACCATTTAGTTTGATGTTGACTGTTGGTTTGTCATAGATGGCTTTTATCAGGTTGCGGTAGAGACCATGCATTACAATTTTCTATAGGATTTTTATCAGATTGAGGTAAAGACCATCTATACGGATTTTCCATATGGTTCTTATCAAGAATGAGTGTTGGACTTTATCGAAAGCTTTTTCTGTATCTACTAAGATGAGGTGATTTTTGTCTTTTGCTCTGTTGATGTGGTATATTACATTTATTGATTTGCATATATTGAACCATCTTTGCATTCTTAGGATGAATCCCACTTGGTCATTTTGTATAATCTTCTTGATAATTTGCTGCATTCTGTTTGCAGTATTTTATTCAGAATTTTTGCATCTATGTTGATTAAGGAGTTTGGCCTGTAGTCCTTTTTTATGTTGGGTCTTTTTCTGGTTTAGGCATCATAGTAATACTTGCCTCCAAAAATGAGTTAAGAAGAATGGTTCCTTTTTCAATTTTTTAAAAGAGTTTGAGCAGTATTAGTGTTAAATCTTCTCTAAATTCCTTGTAGAATTACCCTGTGAATCCATCTAGACCCAGGATTTTCTTTGTTGTTGTTTTTAATTACTTTTTTAATTTGAGTAACATAATTTAGTTATTCAAAATTTTTATAGCTTCATGATTCAGCTTGTCATTCATATGTTTCTAGGAGTCTTTCCAATTTCAATTGTGTGTTTTCCAGGCTCTGCAAGTAATGTTTTTTGAAGTAGATATTGATGATCTTCTGAATTTCCACAGGATCTGTTTTAAGTTCACCCTTTATTCCTTACTGCATGAATTTGAGCTTTTTTTTTTTTTTTTACCTTTTTCTTGATAAGGTTGGCTAGAGGCTTATCCATTTTGTTTATTCTTTCAAAGATCTAACTCTTTGATTTATTAATTCTTTGTATTGCTTTCTTATTCTCAATTGCATTTATTTGTGCTCTGATCTTTATAATTTCCTCCCTTCTACGAGTTTTGGTCTTGACCTGCTCTTCTTTTTCTGGAAGTTTGAGGTTCTGCATTAGGTTTATTTGTGATATTTGTGTTTCCCCATATAACAACTCACTGCTCTATATTTCCCTCTTAGGACTGCTTTCTTTGCATTCCACAGGTTCGGGTATGTTGTATATGCATTCTTATATAATTATAAATACTGTTTAATTTCTTCTTTAATTTCATCTATGAATACTTGGTCACTCAGTAGTGTATTATTTGATTTCGATATTTTTCTGTAGTTTTTCAGTTTCTTTTGCCAGTAATTTCCAATATCATTGCACTATGGTCAGATAATATGCATGGGACAATTTCAAACCCTTTGCATTTACTAAAGCTAATAGATGGTCTATTTAACAGAACATCCCATGTGTAGCTGAGAATAGTGTGTTCTGATACTAAGGGGTGAAAAACACTGTAACCATCTAGTAAGTCCATTATTTCACAGGTTTGATTCAGTTTGCTATTTCTTTGCTGACTTTTTGTCTACTTAGTCTGTCTCTTTGTGACAATGTGGTGTTAGGTTCCCCCATTACAACGTGTGATTGCATATTCGATTTTTCATGTCTATTAGTATTTGTCTTATATAGTTGGGTGTGGCCATATTTTCTGCATATATATTTATGATTATTGTCTCTTTCTTGAATTTTTCCTCTAATGAGTAGATCATAATCTTCTTTATCTCCTTTGATCATTTTTGGTTTGCAACTCATATTGTCTGTAAACAGAATAGCTACCTCTGCTTTTTTCTGGGTTCATATTGCATGAAATTATTTTTTTTCCATTCTTTGACTTTTAGTCTATCAGTTTCTTTTTGAGTTAGATGTGTTTCATGTATACAGCATATTGTTGGATCTTGTTTCTTGATCCATTCTGCCAACCTATATCATTTAATTGGTGAATTGATAGTTATTAGTTTTATGTATTTTCTTATCTTTGTCATGCTATTTTCATTTTGTTGGTTCCCTGAATTTCCCTCTTGTTTAATTCTTTGCCCTGTTTTGCGATTTCTTTCTGTTGTTCCAGAAATTTTGCCTATTTTTATCTCTATCTAGAATATCTTTTCAGTCTCTTTCTAAGGTTGGTTTGGTGGACATCAATGTATTCAGTTGTTCTTTGTCATGGAAGTATCTTATTGCTCCATTAAATTTGAAAGATAGTTTTGCAGGCTTCAATAATTTGAATTGAAAGTTGTTTTCTTTCAGGACTTGAAATACTTTACTCCAAGCTCTTCTTAACTTGAAGATTTGTGTTGAGAAATTATCTGATTTTAATGGGCTTTCTTTGATATGTGATCTGTTTCTTTTCTTTAACAGCTTTTAGTATTTTGTTTTTATGCTTAATTTCTGGGATTTTATTGTTATATATCTGAGTGTAGATTAATTTGGGTTATGGCTGTTTGGTGTACTACATGCCTCACTGATCTGCATATCAGATTATCTTCCCAGGCCTGGAAACTTTTCTGCTATTACTTTTGAAAATAGTTATTTTACATCATTTGCATTGATGCCTGCATTTTTACTGACACATAACAACCTTATACTGTTTTACACTGCATCATCTTGGAGCTGTTGAAATGTTATTTCATGGTCTGGTCCCTTGTTATTTTAAGAGTTCTTTCCTTTCGTGATGCTAGTTTCAATTCTGTCTTCAAGGTCTAAAAACCTATTTTCAGGTTTGTTCAAGTGGTTTTGCCAGTTTTCAATGGAATTTTTAATTTCCTGGATAGCATTTTGAATCAGTATTATGCATTCTATTTCTTTCTTCTATTGTTCATTAAAGGTTTCCATCATTGTCTTATGCTCCTATACTTTTTTAGCCATATCTTCTTTAGCTATACTGAGCAACTTCTTTTTTAAAGTTCTCATTTCTTTCTTTGCCTGAGAGATTATTTTTGATTTGTTTTCCTCTTACAGTCTCATGGATTTTTTTCCTTTACTTTACTTGCTATCTTTTCAGAAATTTCACCTGTGTGACTTCCAATGTCCTTTATTTTGAGGTCTCTTGTACTTGGTCCAGATGGGCTTGGGGTTAAAGATTATATTTTTTTATCCTCACCTCTTTGTTAATATTTAGGTCTTTTCAGTGCTACTAGTCTTGACGGTCCATATTGTGTTCCTCAGGAGTCTACTATGCTGCTGAAATTCACTCATTTTCTGGGTCCTGCATTGTAGGGTATCCTAATAATTGATGTGAACCAACCCTTAGCTTGCATTGTTACTGTAGCTTCAGATTGTTCCAGGCCTCCAGACCCACGTGTCCATGGTGTGTGCCCCAGCTGATACCCTACTGTATCACTGAGTATCATTGAGGCCAAGCTAGGCTTCTCTAGGTAGGGGGAGGCCTCACTGGTGCACTTGCCAGCCTACCCAGGGTTCTATGTATGGAAGAAAGTCTTAGCCAACTTCTTGCCAGCTCACTAACATACACCAGGTCGGGGGAGGGTTCACCAGGGCTCCTGCCAACCCACCAAGTTACTGCAGGTGTGGAAGGTACTGCTTAGGCTCTTGAGGCCTATCAAGGTTTTTTGGATGAGGGATGGTGGCAACTAATGCTTCCCTCAACTGCTGAGATCTTTTGGGTGTTGTGGAAGAGTGGCTGAGGTTCCCCTGGGCTTCTGAGATCTTTCAGGTAAGAAGAAAGGGTGCTCAATTCTTTATATGTTATAAATATAAATCATTTGTCTTGGGACAATTGGCCACAATTTCTTGCCATTCTGTGCGTTGTTTCTTCACATTGTTGGTGATTTATTTTGTTGGCAAAATCTTTTTAATAAGCTGAGATCCCATTTGTTGATTCTTTCTAGTATTTCCCTTGCAGTCCAGGCTTTGTTCATGAAGTCTCTGCTTATACTAAGTAGCATTTATGGAAATGTTCCAGTCATTTTTTTTGGTAGATCCAGGTATTGAACCAAAGGACATTCACACTGAGCTTCATCCCAGTCTTTCTGGTTTGAGACAAGGTCTTTGTAAGTTACTAATTTAACTAGAATGTTCTCAAACTTGCAGTCTTCCTACCTCAGCCTTTCAGAATGCAGGCATGGCAGGAATGCACCACCATGGTCATCCAGACTTGCTACAAATTTTATGTTCCCAGGTGATGAATGAGAAATTAACACCGAGCAGTATTTCTCATATGTAACTATTTTCATATTTACTTTATCTATTTTCATACAGTAAAGGATTTGACGTTGCTAGCATATCATACTTTGAATATTCATATGATATGCTATAACTTCTGTCTTATTCTATGTTCCCACTTAGAAAGAAAATGAGCATTTATCACACCTTCCTTGTAGATTAAGTATCCCTAGAGGTCAAAGACTGCATCTGACTCATCTTGGTGTCCTTCCAGCACCAACTACCACAGCCAGCCAAAATCTTCCATATAAATATGTGTGAACTAAAGTTATTTAGTATCTCAAGGACACAGTATTTTCCTGTATAAACCAGCATGGTGAATAAACTTGAAGCAAAAACACTGCCATCCTAGCAAGTAAGTCATTAACATCTGAAAGTAGGACTAGTAAAATTTGACTTTTTGTGACTAAAAACATAAACCATGTCATTTTAGTGATGACTGTTTCACAGAAAGGACACAGCTTGCTTCCTGCTGGTCCCTTACCACCTAGTTTCTCTATGCACTCTACTTCTAAAGCTATGCCTGCATATTACATGATTGGAAGATGCAGTTGGAAGGTTTAGGCTGCTCTATGGATTTATTTCCGGTAGCACTGAACAAACCTGAAGTTCAAAGGTAAATGTTTTATCTACGAAATGAAAAATTAACTATTTCAAACTGTAGCCTGAAAGAATTAAATTTTCTTACCACCTATTCCTCATTCTAGGAATGAAGCACCTTTGAAATCAAAGGGATCTCTACAAAGAGACAGAGTAACCAGATGGAGGAATTCAGAGGCTTTAAATTGCATTCCAGTGTTACTTGAAAATATGCAGCTCACATAAAACTATACCAGGGCTTTCCTTGCAGCATACATTTTAACACCCGTCTGAATATTGTATCTTGCATGCAGGAACACTATTTTGAAATAATTCACTGCCACTTTTACAATTCCTTTAATATTTCATGATTATATCTTTAAAGTTATATTTCCAGAAAGTATAATTTAACATGCTTCTTTCAGACTAATGCCAGGCAGAACAGTTTTTGTAGACACAGATCCCCTACTGCTATCTGGTTTTTGTTTGTTTGTTTGTTTGTTTCATTAATATAAATTCAAATTTTTGGAGGACAAGTGGTATGCCATAGATTCAAAGAGGAACATGCACCATTGCTGTTTTTCATTGTCAGAAGATCCAGAGACTATGGAAACCAGAGATGATGTAGAAATAAGGGACTCTTTCTTGATTTCCATGTCTTTTTGCTCAGGAGTCTGCTCTGTGTTCTTAGAGCTGTGCTTCCCTTTTGATCTGTATTTCTAAGCGGTTCACAGTCCACCCTCCTGGACTGCAGCAGGCTGCTCCGTCAGAGGCATAATCTTCACCTGTCTCTCAAACAGTAGTCTCCAGTATTGTGTCCACACTGCTGCATACCTGGGGTGTTTGGCTGATTCTTTCTCCTTCCTACAGTCTCTGGGTTCAAGTTTGACAACTAACTCACTGATTTCTTTTCTTTGTAAGTGGATGGCATTTAATTTTGACAGCCTGTACCTCTTGCAAACATAGACCATGTGATCGCTGCCTCTGAGTCCATGACTTGTCACAGAAATACCTACACAGTAAAGATCAGGTAAGTGTAAAAGTGAAAGGCTAATCTGAGCCTTACAAGTTTTCTCTTTCTGTCCTTTTATCATTATTGTTAGGTGTTTTCAATGTTAACATTCATACCAATTTGAATGTCATGCCCTCCTGAATTATAATGATATCTATTTTCCCTCTCCTTCCAAACCCTGGGCATGGACTACATGAATAGTACTTAGATACTTTCATTAAGACTTAAGGTTTTTCTTAGTGAAGTATATTGGATTTTATGTATTTCTCAGTACAGATAACCTACCTTGATGCCATCCAGATGTGTAACTCTTACTGCCCTAGCTTCAGCCCTCTTCCTCCATCCATAATGGGCACTTCCAACTAACCCCTGTTGTCCTAGATTATTGGCAAGTGACCCCATTCTATGAAAAATATTCTAGATGCCTAACATAAGCAAAGAGAGTTCTCTTAAGCTTCTAGAAGAAGCAGAATTCATAGAAGCACAGCATATGGGAGTGGTGTGAGGTGATGGGAGAGAGGTTCTCCATTGCTGAGGAAAACAGGGACCTGGAGCTACCAGGAACTGGCCTACGAGCAGTTGGGATGAAGTCAAAGCAGCCTCCCTGGGACCACCAAATAACAGTCCAGGCAGCACACTCACATTCACTCTGTGATGCCTGGAGCAGACAAAGTCATCCAGTCCACAGAACTTTGGACCTACAGAACTTTGAACTGGTAACTGAGTGGTTTAGTCAAACCACTCAGTTTGTGGTAACTGAAGCCACTCAGTTTGTGGTAATTGGTAATGCAGCAACTGTAAATGAATGTCATGCATTGAACTCATTTTATCTGAGGTCATTATGTTTCCTGCAGATGTGCTCCCGGTCTTATTCCTATGCATGCGAAGGACAGCACTGATCTCTCAGCATGCTCAACGAGATTCCCATCTGCATTTCCGCCCCACATCCACCAAGTTGCCAAGACACGTGGATTCCATATATCTGTACCTAACTTGCCTACAATTCAGTTAGGATTCTCCATATCTGATTTTAGGATAAAGAAATATCATGTAGCTAGTGCAGATTCCCATGGTTGCGTTAATCATATCAGTTTCTTCTCTGGAAAAACAACATAATCAAATGGGTGTGAAGCCTCAGTTCTTTATTATGATGCTCATCACTGCGTTAACACATTTCTGGGTCTGATCAAGTTTTTAGTCAATTTCAATAGTACATCATTTCTTGAGTGTTCTCGTGCATGACTTTTTAAAAATGAAAACTTTTGATTTCTGAATCAATTTCTTGGGGGAAAGAATTTAATATTTCCATGAAGCACACATGAACTAACTTTGTGTCTTCATTTTCAGTGTGAAAGGTCCTCCGCAAATATTTGATCAATAAGCAGAAATACAGCTTTTCCCTGTTGCTCTGAAGGAAGAAATTTTCTTCAACTCATTGATTCCTGGAGTTTTTCAGTAGTGTGTCTCACATCTCACATGCAATGTGATGGAATCTCTGTTCTCGACACCTCTCTTGCTTCCTTTAAAATGCAGGCCAGGCTATTCTTTGTAATCTCCAAAAAATCCTACAGAATGTTTTATATACTACAATCTGTTTAATGCTTTTAAAACAAATTCGTATTGTTAGGCACTGGAGACTCTATGTAGGAACTCTGCTTGCATTTCATGGTAGATTCATCAGCTACTGAACATTAAGTAAGACCAAGACCTGCGATTTGAAGCAGCTGATGTGTCCTCCTTTAGTTATGGCTGTGCCTGAGATCACAGTGTGGCCACGTAGCAACTTTAAGCAACCTACACATTGGAGGAAATTCAGAAATCCATGTTATCTGCTTCCTGTGCAAGTAAAGTGGAGACATTTGGCTTATATTCTACCCAACACACACACACACACACACACACACACACACACACACACACAAAATCATGAGTTTGGTCCTAAAGAGAAAGTTGGGAAGTAGCTACTGTGCAATACCGAAGTTCTGATATTAGGGGTGCTGGGACAGCTGGCCCCACCAGGGACTTGGGAAAGGGATCCTGGCATGCAGCATGTGAGTCATCTGGCATCTGTGGTGATGATGCCACAGTGCTGAATTCACAGAGGAACCCATGGAGGTGAGTGCTAGTCCTAGTGGTAGCTTTTCAAATCTAACTCCAGCTTTCCAGAAGCATCTGTGATTCTCTTCTATCCTTTAACAAGCCGTTTAAGTTGAAAATGCTGGAATGACCATTAGTGACTACAACTGGAACCCTGAGTAATAGATACCTAAAAGAGAAAAAACCCACATTTACTGTAATAATTTCCATCTCAGAGAGATAATCCCAATTGCACTCTCTACTATTCAGAATTCTAATTGGCTCCATATTCTTAAATGTACTGTGTCACTACAATATTGGTACTGTGCCACTATAATATGGCACCATGTGGTGCCATTCAACAGTGATTTTTTTTTAATTTAACAGATTTTCTTAAATCTCATAATCACTCCTACATAGCAATTATGACTGTCAGGAATCACAGTAAATTATTTATACACATTAACTAACTCAATCCTGAAAATATCCATATGCATTGGATCTTAGCAAAATACACTTTTTTTTATAAGTAAGGAAAGAGAAGTCCATAAGTTTAAGTAACTTTCACAAAAATCCAAAACTAGTTTAGCAGCAGGAGAAGGCTCACACTGAATGCAGGCAGACTACCTTCTCAGGCACTTAAATGCCATAATCATTTTGTGCAGAAGTCAGCTGTACAATAATCTTGCACATTTGCATGAAATTGAGTCATACTACTTTTTTTCATTGTCTTCTGCAATCTTTGAGAATGGTAATCTGAATGGTGTTCAGTTTTTTTAGAAATTTGATGATTTTAGTGCATGTGTACTCATGTGTGCTATGATACAATCATTCAGATGATACCGAATAAATCCAAGTTTAAGAGCTAGCCTCACATAATGTCAAAACATCTACTGCTACTGCCCCAATAACTTCTACTGCATGCTGGAAAATCATTTGTCTTTCTATAATTCCATAATTTTACACTGTCAATTTCTTGAACCAAAGTTCCCTTTTTACATCTTGTGTCCATCAGTGATTCCAAATGAATGCCAGTAAGTGTTTTCCAGAAAATGAAACTGGTCCACTCTTCTCCCATGCAATCACAGTTATGTAGAGCAAAAGAATGTTTGACTAGTGGCCACTTCACTCACTTTGTGCTCTTGTCAAAGCTCATTACATGTATTATCTCATGTAATCAAGTGAAGTAGTCAGCTTTGCTTCTGTTTTACAGATGAGATCATCGTATTTCAGCAAAATTAATTAACTTTTCCAGAGTTATTCTGTGTAAGGTGGTCAAGCCGTGTTTCTAATCTGGGAAGCCACATTCTACTCTTCTCCTATGTTAAGAAAACACTTCTGAAGTCATAGAACTGTATTTTCAAAGCTTTATCTTGTTAATCTTCATATTCTGAATTTCTACAATAATTGCTTGCACCAATTAACATGCAAGGTCTTATTAAGTGAAAGTATTAATGCACAAACCAGAGAGAAAGCCATGGTTCATTTTCTCTCTCTTTCTTAAACTGGAAATTATGCTTTTTCTTTTAGATTTTAATGACTTCTGAGGCCATACAAACAAAACAATCAGTCCACTATATAATTTTTAAAAATAAAGAAATATCACTACTCATCCAACTTAGGAATAGGCAATAGCTTTTCTTTTTAGTAAAACATTACTTCCTTTTCTATCTGTTTTTGTTACATGTGTATACATTCATAAATAGTAGACTTTCATCTGTTGAACTTTTATAAGTGGAATCATATTGCCAATGTTCTTCTACAACTTATTTTAGTCAATATAATGATGTTTTGCATCAATCATTCATAATTTGGTGCATTCCCACTAGAATTTGAATTTTATTTTACTCTATGGGGTATTTATACATTTTCTAATGGAGATGCCATTGATAAGCACTTAGGTTGCTCCCATTTGGGACTGCCATGCACAATGCTTCCATGTATATTTGTGTGTGTGTGTGTGTGTGTGTGTGTGTGTGTGTATCTGCTATAAAAAATTGTAACTAATTTTCTGGGCACATATATCATTGGAATTGTTGGTCTAGAAGGTATAGATGCATTTTAGCATCATCAGAAAACAATCTCCCTC
>PVJX010016244.1:0-40734 GCA_004027295.1 Dolichotis patagonum
CCAGGAATAAATCCCACTTGATCATAATGTATAATCTTCTTGATGATTTGCTGCATTCCATTTGCCAGTATTTTACTAAGAATCTTTGCATCAATGTTTATTAGAGAGATTGGCCTATAGTTCTCCTTTTTGGTTGCATCTTTCTCTGGTTTTGGTATCAGAGTAATACTTGCCTCCAAGAATGAGTTAGGGAGAATTGCTTCCCTTTCAATTTCTTTGAAGAGTTTGAAGAGTATTGGTGTTAAATCTTCTCTAAATTTCTTGTAGAATTCAGTTGTGAATCCACAAAACCTGGGCTTTTCTTCGCTGGTAAATTTTTAATAACATTTTCAATTTCAATAGCCAATATTGGGTTGTTCAAAATTGTTATATCTTCTTGATTCAGCTATGATAACTCATATGTTTCTAGGCATCTGTCCATTTCCTCTGTGTCTTTGACCCTATGTGAGCAAAGATTTTCAAAGTAGGTAATCATGATTTGAATTTCCAGGGGATATGTAGTAATTTCATTGTTTCTATTCCTGCTTTCTTGAATGTGAGTTTTTTCTTTCCTTTTCTCGGTAACATTGGCTAGCATTTTATCAATTTTGTTTATTCTTTCAAAGAACCAACTCTTCAATTCATTAATTCTTTGTATTGTTTTCTTAGTCTCAATTGTGTTAATTTCCACTCTCAACTTTATAATTTCTTCTCTTCTATGAGCTTTAGGATTGACTTGCTCTTCTTTTTCTAGAAGCTTGAAGAGTACCATTAGGCTGTTTATTTGTTCTCATTCTGTTTTCCTGATGTGACAGTTCATTGCTATATATTTCCCTCTTAAGACCACCTTCATTACATCCCACAGATTTCATTATGTTGTATCTGCATTTTCATTGAATTGTAGATATTGTTTAATGACTACTTTAATTTCATCTGTAACCCATTTATTGTTCAAGAGGTTGTTATTTAATTTCCATGTATTTATGCAGGTTTTGCAGTTTCTTTTGCCATTAATTTCCAATTTCAGTGCACTATGATCAGATAATATGTATGGGATAATTTCAATCCCTTTACATTCACTTAAGAATGTTCTATGGGTGGCCCTGAAGCAAGGCCAGCAGATTGCTGTAGCTGCTGGTTTCAAACAGGAGCCTAAAGAGAATTCTTTCTGTGGTCTCTTGACCATTTCAGAACTTTGGAAATGGAATGGTCAATTCATCAGAAAGAAATAGCAGGTGAGTGTGGCAGACTTTCGGAGGCCCGAAGGAGAGAGACCCAGGCATGTCAGGACCTGCACCATGCAGTTGACTCGGGGTGCAGGGAGAACAAGGAGCTCCTCCCCTCTCTGGGGGGTGGCTATGTGCCTGCCTGCACTTGGGCTGAGAATCAAACATCTCATGGCATCCTATCCCCCATCCTCTGTCTCCCCCTCCCAGCAAGTAGGACCCAATTAACTACACATCTTGTGAAACAAATGGCTATGTTATTTAGTATGAGCTCCCCGTGTGCAAAGATATGGACAACCATTTTAAAGAAAACAAGAGACAGTATGATAGATAGTGAAGATCTCTTGTTGTCTAGGTTTGAAATGTATGCTTTATTCTGTTCTGTTTTGTTGTGTTTAATTTTACCCCCTTTAAAATAAAAAAAAATTTTTTTAAGAATATTCTGTGGGCTACTATATGGTCTATTTTAGAGAACTCCCATGTACAGCTAGGAAGAATGTGTGTTCTGATGTTGGGTGGAACACTCTGTAAATGTCTACTAAGTCCATTTGCTCACAGGTTTGATCCAGATCTTTTATTTCTTTGCCAACTTTTGCCTAGTTAATCTATCTTTTTATGACAATGGGATATTAAGGTCCCTTGTTATAGCTGTGTTATTGCATATTTGATTTTTCATGTCTATTAGTATTTGTCTTATATAGTTGGGTACTCCTGCATTTGGTGCATATATATTTATGACTGTTAACTCTTCCTCTTGAATTTTGAAGTATGTAGTGACATACTTTATCTCTTTTAATCATTCTTGGTTTGAAGTTTACATTGTGTGCAAATAGAATAGCTACCCCTGCTTTTTTCTGGGCTCTTGTCACATGAAATATTGTTTACCATCATTTGACTTTTAGTGTGTGAGTTTCCTTTTGAGTGAAATGTGTTTCTTATATACAGCATTATTGTTGGATCCATTCTGTCAACATTTTTTTATTTGGTGAATTGAGGCCATTTACATAGATGGATATAACTGATATGTACTGGCTTAACTTTGTCATATTATTTTCCTGTTGTTAGTTTCCTGCTTTTCCCCTTGTTTAATTGCTTGCCCTGCCCTGATAGTTTCTTTCTGTTACTGTTCTGTAGTCATTTTCTCTCTGTAGTATATCTTTCAGAACTCTTTCTAGGGTTGGTTTGGTGCACATGAATTTCTTCAGTTGTTCTTTGTCATGGAAGTATCTTATTTCTCCACTAAATTTCAATGAAAGTTATGCAGGGTACATCAATCTGGATTGAAAGTTATCCTGTTTCAAGGCTTGAAATACTTCACTCTAAACTCATCTTGACTTGAGAGTTTGTACTGAGAAGTACTGAATGCCGTGATTCTACTAGGCTTTCCTTGATAAGTGAGTTGTACTTTTTCTCTAACAGCTTTTATTATTCTGTTTTATGTTGAATTTCTGGGATGTTGATCATTATATATCTGGGTGTAGTTTTTTGGGTTATGACTATTTGGTGTTCTATATGCCTCATTTATTTGTATATCTGTTTCTTTTTCCCATGTTTGTGAAATTTTCTATTACTTCTATAAATAGTTTATGTCATTTTCATTGACTCCTACCTTTTCATTGACACCT
The DNA here is from genome assembly GCA_004027295.1 of Dolichotis patagonum. Classification (NCBI taxonomy): domain Eukaryota; kingdom Metazoa; phylum Chordata; class Mammalia; order Rodentia; family Caviidae; genus Dolichotis; species Dolichotis patagonum. The sequence continues at coordinate 2,831 of PVJX010016244.1, forward strand.
ATCAATCTTATATTGTTTCACTTTGTATCTTCTTAAAGCTAGTGACTTGTTATTTCATGATCCCTTGTTATTTTTAAAAGCTCTTTCCTTTCGTGATCGCTAGCTGCAATCCTGCCTTCAAAGTCCAAAAGTCTATCCTCAGCTTATTCAAATGGTTTTGCCAGCTTTCAGTGGAATTTTTTATTCCCTGGACATTTGAATTTGTGTCATGCATTCAATATCTTTCCTATATTGTTTGTTCAAGGTTTCCATCATTTTTCCCTGATCTTTTACATTTTTTATCTATGTTTCTCTAGCTATGCTAATCAACCCCTTTATTAAGGTTGTCATTTCTTTCTTTACCTGAGAGATTATTTCTGATCTGATTTCCTCTATGGCCTCATGGATTTGTTTCTTTATTTCACTTGCTATCTTTTCAGAAATGTTACATGTGTGACTTCTAATATCCTCTGTTTCAATGTGTTCTTTATTCCTGATAGACTGGACATTTGAGATTGCATTTTGCTTTTTTGTTTTCTCATTTTCACTTCTTGGGTTAATGTTTTGCTCTTTTCAGTCTCACTAGTCTCAACTATCCATCTGGCATGCCTTAGTGTGCTACTGTGTGGCTACTGTTTGCCCAATTGCTGGGTCCCACAGTGTAGGGGAGGAGCCAGTCACCTAAATTCCTCCTTCAGGGCCTGTTGTGACTAAGAGTATTGATGTAAGCCAACCCTTGGTTCCTATTGTTACTACGGCTTCAGGCTGTTCCACTCTGCCAGATCTACCTGGCTAGTGTGCACCTTGGCTGGGACCTTACTGTTTCACTGGGGTTATTGTAGGCCTTTCAAGTTCTTCTAGGTTGGGGGAGGCCTTGTTGGCACTCTCCTCAACCCACCTGGTGTTCTCCGTATGGAAGAAGGACTCACCCACACTCTTCCTGGGCTCCCCAAGGTCCTACAGCTCAGGGGGAGTTCACTGCTGCTCCTGTGTACCCACTGAGGTCCTCTATTTGAAGGAGAAAGTCACCACACTGTCGCTAGCCTGCTGAAGTCCTCCATGTGCATGAGAGGCTGCTGAGGCTCCCACCAGTCCACCAAGGTTCTACAGGTATTGGAAGGGGTCTCTGATGGTCCATGGGCCACTGAGGTCTTTCAGGTGGGAAGGAAGGGTGACCAGTGATCCTGTTGGCGCAGAGGTCTCTTGGGTGCAGCAGAAGGGCAGCTGATGATCCTGCCAGCTGCCAAACTCTCTAGGGAGTGGGCAAAGCACAGCTGATGATCCCACCTGATGCCATGGTTTCTGGAGTACAGGCGAAGTACAGCTGATGATCTCACCAACTGCTGAGGTCTCTCAGGTGTGGAGGAAGGGCCTTGATTTTTTTTTTAAGTCATAAATTCCCATATGAGAACTGAGCCTCTCAATGTGGGGTATAAAAGAGCAAGAACCTATCACTGGACACTTCAAAACAAGCCCAGACTCCATCTATGGTCATGACAAAGCCCTGAAACCCGCAAGCCTCAGTTTCCCATCTATAAAATAGGAATATTTGCCTGCTCTTCTTGTAGGACGTTTGTAAAGATGAAATGAGACAGAAACACTTAGTAAATTTTGTGGCAATATGTGAAGTACTGAGTTAAAAATAACTTTACCTTGTTATTTCCTGCACAGGGAGAGTATCACAAATTCTGGCTGACACTGTCTTCCACACATCTGTTGCCTCAGCATTTCACACACTTGCTCTTACCCAGCTTTAAGTAGGTGAATAAGACCAGACACATGTGCATGAGCCTATCCTGCGTGGACACACCAGCTTCAAAGCAAAGATGGGATACAAAGCGCTTCACAAAGGTGGCAAAGATGATAGTGAGGTAGCCCAGTCACAGAGCAAATGTTGATCTTTTGCTTTGGTATGAGTAGCACATGTTCCACTTTAAATATAGTTATTTATTATATGTAATGCTATTTATAATATAAACAGTTGACATTTAGTTGGTTAGTGCATCCAACAGAATCCCAGCCTCAAATCCATTCAACTGTAAGCTCTCATATCAAACACTCGCAGCTAGGAATATCCTTTGATCTATAAAGTTACAATGGTTATTTTAGTAATTCCAGAAGCTCCACCAATAATTCAATTGATACTGATTTTCCTAAAGGTTCTAGTAGTTATACCTGGGGCACACTGGCTCCTGGAAGTTCTTAACTAAAAATAGCAATGAAAAGAAAGAATTCAATTGCAGTAACTCAGTTTTTATAAGAAACATTTAATTAATAATTAAACACCAATGTATAATTTTGGAAAATTAAATCTATCCAGTGAATGCAAGTAGTTTTACAAACATCAAACGAGACATCACTTTGCCTCTAAGAACTGCAAGTAATTTATATTCTTTGACTTTTCTTCTCAGCTACTTAATTCATGAATGTCACAAGGCATTCTTTTATGTTACTTACATAATTAAAAGTCATAAAAGACAAATTTGTTCATCTGAATCTCACCTTACAACATATTTGTATTTCTGAGAAGATTCAGACCAAAAATATTGTATTTAAACCAAACTGAGCCAGGTTTACTATTTTAGGAAACTTACGTTGAATTGATCAATCAAATAAATGACAGTTTATTTCATCAGTTTATGTCATCATCTTCTTATTATGGACATTGTGAAGTAACGTCCTTTGAAAATTTTATGGTTGTAATTGCAAACCAATTATTTTGTCCTTCTTTGGTAAAGTATTTTACCCCAGGGCTTATCTACACAGAAATGAGAAAACAAACTGAATTAAAGCATTGTGTAAAACACTGATTCTTCCTGCTAGCTCTTCATTTTTTAACTAAACACTGAGTCTATGTGAAATGAAAACTGTTTTCAATCCAAGCAACTGTTAAAATACAATATTCCTAAACAAAAGTGGAGTCGACTCATCTTTCAGTCTGAGCACCACACCTACCCCTGTCATTTTTTCCAGGACTCTCCTTGGTTTCTATGAAAACAACCAGACACCCTTGTTGACTGCAGAACAGAAACCACACTGCAGATGAGCTGAGTCACAGACCCCATTAATGATTCTCTCGATGGCTACTTACTCACAGGGAAACAAAATCAGGCAGAACAAATCTTTGGAATCTGCCCTAATCACAGGCTTGTGACAAGCAAATATATTGTGAAATGAGTTCTTCCTTAAAGTAAGAATAGATTTTCAGCACATCACTGGAATGAATATGCTGAAAAAAATACAATTTAACCTAGCAAAGGGAAAGCAGAGTAAAAGCTAAAAGGCCATTCACTCACCAACACAGCAGCTCAGTGTAACGAAACACAACAGATGAAATTGAATCTAGTATCTCCTCCCTCTGGTGCCTGACTTACCTTCCTTCTCCTGCTCTAGTGCCCATTTTGTGTTATTCATAATACAAACTGCATGGTCATATACATTCTAACTAGAAAAAATGTGCCATGGATGTACAAATGTTAACTGGGTTGACTTTAAAACACTACTCATATTAGATGATAAATTTTTTTTAAAAACAGAAAAGGAAGAAAGGGAGGGAGGAAGGGAAGGAGCAATGAAATATATTTCAAGAAATCCTATTTGAGGGTGAGCACTGTGTGCAGTGTGATAAAAATATATAGTGAATATTTAATTTTTAAAAATTTATTTCAGTAAAAGACACATTGTCATTCATTCTCCTCAAGATATCCCCTCCCCCCTCATTTCAAGTGCACTTAACCCATTTTTCTGGTTGCTTTCTGAAGCAGCTCTGGAAATCCTCTCTTGTCACTGTCTTTACAAGGTGCAGGGTGTGGTCAGAACTACAGTGAGTGCTGCTGTGGAGTGCTGTTCAAAGGAAAGGCAGAACTGGTGCGTCTTCATCCACGTTATTGATGGGGTCTCGCACCGTGTGACTTCTAGCTGTTCCCTAAAGTCAAAAAATAACCATTAAAGATAAACACTTGCTATCAATTCAAGGCATTAATGTGACCACTTGTAACTGATGACATCACATTTTTCTATCATATTCTGTAGCTCAGTGGTAGAGTGTTTGCATACTGTGCACAAAGACCTGAGTTCTAATGTCAGCACTGCAGAATAAAAAAGGAAGAAATGACCTTGTTTGATATTTAATTTATTGTTATTATTTTGCATGTGTGTGTGTGTGTGTGTGTGGTGCTGGAACTCAAACTCAGGGCCTAGAGCATGGAAAGCACACCATATCCCCAACCATTTGGTATTTTAAAAGGTAACTCAAATAACACAAATCTTCATATGAATGGCACTGGAGTTGCTCTGAAGGCAGTTAACAGATGCACGGCCTCCCTCGCTGCCCTCCCTTACTTGGACAGTCCTGCATTTGTCTAGATTTTTGCCTCTTTTACATGAAGTTTAAGTACTGGTCAGGTTTAGTTAAGAAAAAGCCCACCAGACAATAGAGTTGCACTGTCTCTTCACTGAGCTTCTCTGACTGGGCCCGCATGGTTTCAGGGAGCAGTTTTCCATCCAGGACAGAAGTTCTGAGAAAGATCCCTGAGAGATGAAGTGGGATGAGGCACATAGGACACTTAGACCTTTTAGAACCAGAAATTTCTTTCCATGCAGTGAGGCATCCTCCTCCTCGCATTTCTTCACTTACCAGACCGTGGACACACACAGACAGCCCCAGAACTCTCTGTACCACAAAAACGTGACTGTGACTGTTCCTTTCTAACTCATGTATTTTTGGGTACTCAGTCTTGATTTAAGTGGTCAAAAGGAAGGTGACTTGGTGTGCTTTGTGTGTTACATGATAGTGCATACCATATGGAGGATGGCATGTTTAAATTCTCATGTTTGCTTCACTGAGAATTGAGGCCAGAAAAATAAAGGTTTTTAACCTTTACAGTGCCCCAGCCTAGGAGCTTAACTTCTGCACTGAGTGACCACAACCTTGGAAATAAATAGTAGTTTCCTCTAAGCATGCAAAAAACAGCTTCTGTCTTCTGCAAATGTTAAGAACAAGAGTGGTTAATTTCTGACTCCACACTGCTCACTCCACTACCTCCAGGCTTTTCATCTTCTACTCAAAAAGAGCCAGTAGGCACAAGGAGGGCTGAAGTCAAAAATGCACAAGAATGCTGGGTGGTCATCACGACCATGTGACAACGACATTGTAAGCTTCTGCCTTTCATGCAGGCTACAGGAATCAGAGTTTGCAACTATACTAAATATCCTTTATTGAATTTAATTTACATACAAATGAACAATAAAACTCTCCCTTACATTGGAAACATCATCAGCATTAAATTATTGAAACATTTAAGAATATTCCCACTACTGCTCAAAAAGCCCTTGTGCTGCTTGGAGTTTTTCTCTACAAAGTGAGATGTGGCCATTAAAGAAGAGCCTTTTATATATTTATTCAATTAATAATGATAATAAAAATCAGAAACCAGAACTGGGGTGTAACTCAGTGGAAGAGGATGTGCTTAGCATGTTCAGTCTGAAGAAAGAAACTGAGAGCAAGAGAGAGAGGAGGAGGAGGAGGAAAGGAGGGATGGAAAGAGAAGGGGAGGGGAAGGAGGGAGGGAGAAAGAGGGTGAAGGGAAGGTAAGAGAAGGGGGGTAGAGGAGAGAGGAGGAAGGAAGGAAGGAAAGAGGGAATGAAGGAGGAAAAAAGGAAGGGATGAAGATATCTATCTGCATCATACCACCATTGTATAGTGTCTCTCTTCAGTTCTCTACATTAGCATTTTAACCTATGAGCCCTCCTCACTTAAGTATAAAAACTTCTTGCAGAAGAAAAAGAAATGCCTCATCCTCTCTTCACACCTGCAGTGGCTCGCACTGTGTTAACCTCCTAACTGAGCTCCATATGTGTTCAATACATTGAATATTTGTAAATGAAAGCATTGCCTGTTCCCAACTCCTTTAATCTCTTCATCTGATATCAGGTAAATTTTTAAAGCATAAATAAAATGAATGTTTGCTCTTGGCACTTGCTTTCTGGGGAAAAATGGCTTTTTTATTAATAAACACACATCAAAAATTAGAACTCTGGCATAGATCACAGCTCTGGACTCCCGACTGCTGGCTACCAGTCAGCTGAAGTCTCAGGGTGGACAAATGTTAACTGGAAGGATAACTTCACAGCGAGAAGGCAAAAAAGCCAGTCAGTTCAAATAACTGCCTCACACTCATCACGTGTTGCCACTATGCTACAGAGCCATCAGAACCCAAAGCCTGAGGGTTGAGAGTGCCAGCTGCCACCCTTGCTGTATCACAACATGTCTCCAAGCCAGCCAGGATTCATTGCCAGGGTCCATGGGTGCCATATGCAATCTTTCCTGGATTTGCCTGTGCACTGTTAGGTGCTTCCTGTATATGGCAGCTAAATAGGCCTTAGTGAAATCACAAATCACTTATCCCTGACTCCTCCCCTGACCCTACTCTCCTGGTACCTTCCTTGGCTTGGTGATGTCTCAAGGCTCCTCCTGAGGCTCTGTGATTCCTGAGCCAGGCCTGACCCTCTCTGTGCTAACCTCCCAAGTTCACACATCAAAGACAAGAATATGAACAGCACAGGACCACAAATGGTAGCAGATATTCCCAGCCATCAATCATATTATGGTGCTTTTAGCTCTAACTCCTCCCTGGCTTTGATGATTGCTTTGGAATCTCTCTCAGCATATCCTTGTTGAGCCCATAATTAGACCCCAACTTCATTGCATGACTTGGAGCTCCACAGTGAGGGGTGCTGGGCTTTTCCATGATTTTCATGGCACATGGTGACATATGAGAAATTCACTACTCTAATATCCAAACCATAGAATCCCAGTCTTTATCTGACTTCCATAAGGAGAGAGAGGGATATAACCCCCTTACCCTGTATGTTATTATTAAGTTTTGTGTGTGCCTCAGTGCTTTTTAAAGGCTTAATGTTTTGGTTTAAAGGAGTAAATCAACTTGTGGTAGCAATGTCTGGTCTCTAAGAAAGGAGGAGGAATACGCAACAGATGCTCAGCACCAATCACAGTTGGTCACATGAAAACTTGTCAACCCTTAGCACATCTGAGTTTCATTTTACAGTACACAAGGCTTCTGAAGTTAAAAATCCATCTTCTTAAAAGGAGCGGGCATAAGAACTGTGTCGGCTCATGTAAAAGCTTTGCAAAACTAAGTGGTCAAGGATGACCTAATTCAACACACAAGATTTGAAAAACAAGTTTTAAAAGATTATAGTCTTTAAGTACTCAGAAACCAACACTTCAAGCTTCTTTCAATAAAAGATTTTATTTATCATGAAAGTTGAAGAACACATTATTGACTTGCCAGCAGATTTAAGACTACTAACAAACTGTGCTAATATAAACAAAGAACTTGTGCCCTGCAGTAAGGGTGAAGTTGCCAGTAATTGCTAAGTACAAGACTGAAGGCCATAATGAAGCCAATAATCATCTCACGTACATCAAGTACCCTGCAGGTGATGACCTAACCAAAATAAAGAGAGGGTAACAGTTTTAATTTATGGGCCTAAAAAAGGATAACAAGTAAGTATGAATATAAAAACTAAACAAAGAAAGATGATTAATGAGCAGTTGGGTCTGTATATATTATTTAATGAGCTCTCTGCTAAATCTTAAGGCAGCTCCCTTGATCATCCTAAAACCTCTTCCTTAGGAAACAGGACATCTGAGTCCTACAGAGATGTGTGATCACCTACAAACTTCATCTTCTCTGTTGGGACCCTCATTCTCCAAATGGAGATGTTACCGTTTCAGAGCCTGGGAGGAGCTTCAAGCTACATTGCAGCTTGAATATTCTTTGTCTGTGAGTAAGGGTATCAAAAATTTAGAAATACCTGAACTAATCATGCTCTGAAAAATATCCAACTTGGAAAAAAAATAGTGAAAATATTCACATCAGCACAAATGATAACTTATTAAGCCCACACAGGGCAGCTGGATCCCATCATGCCAGTGTCCTGGGGGAAGAGGGAGACAGATGCAAGGCTGAAGTTTGATGAATATAAGTATTGACCTGGTTAGTATTGTGTAACAGCCAAAAACATCTGACCATGTGTACTAGAAAGCTCTTTGTTGCAGAGACAAAATACCTGACATACACAAAACAAAAAAGGAAAGATTCAATTTGGCTCATGATTCCGGAGGATTCAGTCCATGGCCAGCTTATGCCCACGCAGAAACTTCATGGCAGAGGGGCATAATGGGGGAAAGTTCCTTAGCTCATGGCAGCCAGGAAGCAGAGTTAAAGGGAAACAGCTGGAGAGGAAGGGACCAAGGATAGATATAGTCCCCAAGGCCATGTGTCTATTATATAGTCTGACACACCCATAATGTGTGTTGCCAATCTCCTGAGTATCTCTCAAGTCAACAATCAAGATTACCCATGACATTGTAGAATGTACATTTTCTATTTTTATTCCAAATATTACCAGCAGGTACACCTGTACTCTATTCCCATAGGGAATTAGTTAATTTCTTTTGTCACTTTTATATATTTCCCCCTTGGTTTTTAACTCTAAAAGATGCCAGTTGTCACCATGAATCACTATCACCTGTAAGCAATCCCAATACTTTTGTCCACCCTTTGAGACTTTAGAGCCACAGGGGATGAAGTCACACTTCCATTGATTCACTTAGTGACGTTAGGGTGTGGGGGTCAGAGAACACCTGGGAAGTCACTGACCTGTGTTTCTAGCATGGTTATATGCACCTCTGGAAAACTGCTGAGGGCAGAGCCCAGAGTTGTAGGGCAGGGCACCCAGGACGTGCTTTCCCAGCAGGATGGAACTTGAGACTCATCAGAACCTTCTTGGCCTCATCCATTCAGAATCTGGAGTCTCTTGGTGGGGTTTCTTTCTGTTCTTGAAGACTGAATTGATGGGAAGTCAACCAGGATGCTGAACTTTTTTTCCTAAAAAATGCAGTTCAGAGCATATGATGGAATATGACAAAGAAAGAAAAAAGCTTATCACTCATGCCTGATGTCACACTTCTCCATGTTGCTGTGATGCACAGCCAGCCAGCTGGCCCTGGTCTACCTTCTTCTGTCTCCTTGTGTCTCTTTGCTTCCTCCTCCTTCACGTCGTCTGTCTCCTTTCGTCTCTCACCACCTCAACCACAATACACCACAGCTGTGCACAATACAATCACACACCACAGAGTCCCACATATGCACCATACACATACACACCACAGGTTGATACAGATGTGCCACACAGATCATGCATGTATATCACACACAAGCATACATGCATACATACCATGCACACACTATATACAGACACACTTCAAGCACTTTTCAAACTAAGGATGCCAAGATGAATGAATGGAGCAAAAGAGGTAGAGCTGTGTAAAGAAGAAAACCTTAGATTAGCATGAGGGCCTCGTTTTTCTCCTACAAAGCCTTACCTTGATTTTCTCTTTTGAGAGCACTAATGCGCTGAAGTCTTTCTTTTCTCTGTATGGGTTGAGACATAGCTCATAGTGCAGGGCTGTTCCCTGTAAATCCCTTCCATACACAAATGTGTGCACGCACATGCCTAAGTGTGTGTGAACATGTGTTAGTGAGTGGGTGTGCCAAGTCTCACATGCAGAGCCCTGAGGTCAGTGACTGAGTATGTATAAGTTGGCGTGCTTACAAGTACTTAAAATATTTTTTAATTGCATAATGTGTACACACTAGTTGTTTGCAGTTCACTAATTGTCTACTTTACTCCAGTGCTAATGTTTCATGGACGCGTACTAAAGTGACATAATAATGAAGTCAGGTACCTTCTCCACACTGCAGCCCGAATACACCTGATTCTATCCAGCAGCCATAAATGTAAGCTCTTAGTGTCTCCAAAGTGAATGTGGAGTTCAGAGACCTGGTTGCTTCCAGAAACACCCAAGGCAACCTAACGTGACATAATCTCATTGTCATGGTAACGTGAGTACTCACTGCCAGAATCACAACCATGTATCACCAATTTAGCGCTCTGTTAAACACAAACTAATACCTCCTTTAATGATGCAGGCCGTGGCTCCTCGTGATCTGGAGGCCATGTAGCGAGCAAGCACTAAGTCACAGGATAAAGCTGCAGGGGAAAGAACTCCCTTACTGTGCAGAGTCACTGTGGATTCCACAAGGTGGGAGTCAGCTGCAGCTCTGGGTCATGATTCTTCATCAGACGTTACTTAGCGAACTGCGTCTGCAACTTATGGGAGCCTCTCCAAACCAGAGGCCGGCTGTCTCTCACTTACAGCTGATTGGAGACCAGCCCAAATCTGAGTGCCCAGGAAGGACAAAGGTTGGTTCTTGTTGCTGCTGCTATGAATAATCGTTTCTGCGTGAGGAGGAAAGCACATACTTGTGTAAGAGAATGAGGTGGAGTCTATCCTGCAAATGATCCAAGAGCTTTCTGGAGGCCGAGCTCAGAAACCATAGCAAAGGGAAGCCCAGCCTCTGTCTACTTTTCCTCCCTGGCTGACAGGCAGGGCTGCGAGGGAAGCCTCCACTTTCTTTGGCTACACTGTCATTTATCCCAAACTCATTTTCATTTTATCTTAATTGGTTCAGAAAGCATCTTATCTGGCAAAGCCTAAACAATCTCATTCTGTCCTCAGTGTGGAATCCCCACTCTGCAGCAGTGGAGCTAAATTGTAAAGAGCACTGGTCTTCTCTTTGATCTCTTGCTTTTTTGCTTTTTCCTAAGAAATAATGTTCTGTATTGCAGCCTGCTCGTCCTTTGCACCACCCTTAGTAGCTGGCAACTAGGGAAAACAAAGACTTCTGTATGCACTGAGACGTATGGGTCTGACACTCTGAAACCTACTGTGACTGAAGTTGGCTTTGTAAAGGTTACAAAACCGCCCTCGGTCTCATGAATAAAACAAGGGCAGACTGTATGAGAAGGGATGGAGGAGCTCCAGCCTCCTGTGCACACCTGACAGGCGGTCGGTCGCAGATCCCTGGGAGGTCCCAGGAGGCCACTGGGGTCTTTATTCTGTTCCACCTGGGGTCTTCTGGCTGACCCTTCAGAAATCCCCCACAAGCTGCCCTCCAGGGGTCTTGGGGGGTTCTGCACAGCACAGTTAAGACTGTGGACCCTGGCCATGCACAGGACCAGACAGGGACACAGCAGGACAGGGAAAGATTAAGGTCCTAGTTTGCATGGTCATCAAGTAAAGTGGAAACAAAAACGAAGTTTTTATACATTCACTGAATGAACTTTTAAAAACACAATTTTCTGCATTTTAGATTCATAGTTTTCCTAAATGGTGGGATAATCTTATGCCATTTCCCCTACTAATTACCATCTCATTATTATTAGAAATGATGGTTTCTTCGAAATCTTGAAAATTTTAATCTCAGTAGCGCAGCAGAAACGACCTCCATTCCAAGAAAGAGGGCGACACCTAGTGACAGCTCACTGGAGGCCACCACCATGGGGTTGGCTGGGTGCTCCCAGATATCACCACAAGCTAAATTTTTAGCTGTGGTATGTTAGCATCCTGATAAAAACGTGCATAAAATAGAGAAACATAAATGTGTAGGTTTTTGGAACTGAAATCCTGTAGGTTACGTAACCTCAGCATGGCTGTTCCCAAACCTAAAGCCACAGCATCAGCACCTTGGGGTCACCCAATGAAGTGTGGTCACCCAGACTGAAAGCCACAAGGCTCCTTGTAGTCTCCGGATCTCTCTAGTGTTTTCCATCAATTCTTTCATGACTGAAGAGGGAACGCAGCCAGGACATATTTCAAATTTTAATTTTCTTCTCCTTACATCCTAGTTTTTGATATAAACCAACTATAACATAGATGTGATTCACTGACTTGTCCTCATTTCTTTCTTTTAAGTAGCTATATCCATCTATTTTTAAATTAAGTGTATTGGTACAATTTAGATACACCACTAAACTTTAGATAATGATCATATTCATCATGGGAACTTGTACCTGTGAGGACATGTCTTAGTTCCTTTTTCTTCCATTCCCCGCCCCTTTCTTCAACCTCTCTGTCCTGCTTACTTGTAGGGCTTTGGTTCCATTTTATACTTTGCTTTCTCTCATGTTTTCTTCCTCTCCATTCACCCCATCCCTTTTTCCTTTTGAACAGTTACTTCCTATTTCACAGTACCTGTTACACGTTTGCTCTCACTTTTGCACGCCCTGTACAAGTACGGTTAAGTTACAGCTTGACACGGGGATGCCCTCCACCTTTCCCTGTGTCCTGGGTGAGAACCACTTCCACAGATTCTTGAGGCAGACAGCACCAACCTAGCAGTTCTTCCTCACTTTCTGAAGTGGAAAATGATTGGTTCTTTCTGCTCAAAAATGTTCACTGTGAACAATGAGTTTAATTGTGTTTTCAGCATGTCCGTAAACAAGATGTGGCTCATATAGTCAATTAATTTCCCCTTCATCAAAGGACTCTGCACAGGAGAGGCATGAGGTGACACAGTGCACACGCATAGGAACAACACCCTCTGCACTTTAGAGCCAGCTTCTGACCTGATAGTGTCACCTGCTTTACTCCAAGAAAGGCTCCTTCAGGATAACTTGCCCATTGGTCTCACTCTCACCTGCCTCCTGAAGGGCCAGGCAGTCCAGCCCCAGGATATCTGGATGGACAGACTCTCGCCAGAGCAACTGTGCCCTTGCTGCCTAATGTTGTGTGTCCTTTGGAGACTGTAACGTCAGGCTTGTGCATAAGGTGACACGATTGTTTCACTGAAACTATTCTGATGCAACAACCTCCTCTGCATTGATCAACATAGGAAGGCAGGTGCCAAGGCCCACAAGGACCAGACTGCTGCCCCTCAGTCCCTGCTCCTGGCAGGAGACACATGAGCCAGGTTGGGACTGAATGGTGAATGCCTTTTGTGAACATGTTTTCTATTCTAAGACTAAGATCTACCTCCAGATTAAAGCAATACTTTTCCTTCCCATCTCTGTCTGTAACAGGAGCTTCCTGACTAGCCACTGATTGTTAGGAAGACTTAGAGCCCAGAACTACCCACAAGCAACCTCATCTGCAGGTGTTGGGGCTCAGATGAAACCCCAAAGTGCGATTCTGTGAGATACCAAATGCTTTGAACCAACAGAGAACCGTGGTCCTTCTGAATTTCTCTCACCCTCTCTCCTTCTTTCCCACCTGAAGAGCACGATGGGTCTTTCTGTGAAGTTCCCCGAAGCCACCTAAATGGTAGGTCCTTCGGGTGATTTACTAAAGTTGACACCACACAGAGGCCAGGCGATCGTCTGCTCCTTGGGTACACTCGTCTTCCCTAAAAGTCACTTACTCCTCTGGCATTGCTGACAGCCCCTGCTCCTCTTCTCCATGAAGGGTACTTAAGCATCAACCATCTGTTCTTTCTTTGAGTTTCATAAACTCAGAGTCACTCATGTGGCTCCCACAGACTTGCATGTTAACAAATCTGCTTGTCTCTCCTCTAATTAATCGTTCTATTCTCAGTATATTTTATAGACTCAAATAATCTGAACTGCAGAGGGTGGAGCAAAAGTCCCTTTACCTGTCCTCATGCAGACACTGCTGCAGTGACATCAGCCAGGTGGTTGGAGCCAGCCTCGTGGACACAGCTGAAAGGCATGTCCAGCCTGTCCATTTTCTTGCAATCTCCATTGCTGAAAAATACTGGGAAGAGACATGCACCCTGACCTGTTCTAAGGTGATAGATGTTGATTGAGTTGATCTACTTCTCCTTAATTCTCTAGTTAAAATGATAATCATGCGAGAGCAAGGCCCCAGAGACCTGGCGGCCATGGCGGAATCCAGGAGCCTGGACAAAGAAGCAATTCGCCCGCCCTCTTGATACATGCCTTTCTCCGGTGTGAGCCAGGAGGAGACACTGGAGTGTCTCTTGAACCTACCGGTGCTCGGGCTTGGAATGAAACACCCCCCCCAGTAGCAACTGGGACAGAGGTCTGAGCATCTCTTGGCAGGATGACTGTATGCAACATAGCAAATATGGGTGATCTTCTCTATCTCCTCTTGGAAAGCAAGTGTTGTTTCCAGTTTTGTTTTCATTATGATTAATTGCTTTATTCAATATTCTCTTTTGAATGATTTTATAATGTTCTGTCTTTGGTTTGATTTTGCTATACTTAATTAACTAGACAACTATTGTGAAGATAATGAGATATATGAAGGTATCTATTACTGTTATCCTGGTAACCTGCTGTGAAGTTCTGTATCAAATTCACTGCACTGTCTCAGTTGACTTTGTTCTGTCTTGTTCTGTTGTATTTCTACTACCTTCCAAAAAAAAAACAGAATTATATAAGGTGATTAAAAAGGAAATAACAACAAAACAGATCAGTAAGGTACTAAACAAGCTTAAACATGGTATAACTAAACAGATAATGGACTTAAAAAGCAAAAGGAGGAAAAGAAGGTGCTCTAAAGGATATAACTGCATGTATGTTTAAGTATTTAGGATTGATAACTGTATTACTAAATTTTTGTTGGATAGTTGAACAGAACTGTTTGCAGCTTCACTGTTTGAATGTCTACTTTGTGTGCTTTAATTTTGTAACATGAACAACTATTTCTAAGAGGACAATATATAATTTATCAACTAGTGATTTCTTACTGTGTTTTTTTAAATTCTGTATTATTTTCACCCTTTTTGTTTTGATTTTTTTCTCTCTAAATAAAATTTTTAAAAATGATAATCATTCAATGGTTATTTTCCATCTTGAAAATGAAATATTTACACCCCACCTAGGAGATAGGAGGTTGCCTGTAGGTCAGAGATGTGCCTCTGTCTTGCTAAAACAAAACAAAGCAACACTATGCATATGCTATAAGCAGAATCCACTGTTTACCATGCAGCCACTGATCTCCCCCTCACTCAGTGACCACTGCCAAGGCTCATCTCTTGGGATAAATTGGCCTAATTGGATCTGGACTCTGCCTCTGACCCTTTATCGTTGGGTCTTCTCCCAGCCCTGAGGCAAGCTATCCACCTGGTCTGACGTTTGTCTCTTTTGAATGAATGCCAGTGGTAACAACTGGCCAGACCGCATCTGTATGCAGCAGCGCAAAGGTGTGGGGGAGGTGGATGGCCATGTATCTTGGACAGTGACCCGGTAATGGGTGGCTCTCCTGATGCTTGGCCTGGGAAACATGAAAATAACCAAGATGGAATGCTGCCAAGAAAACAGTGCCTCCTGTAGCTTGTCACATCAGAGCCACTGCAGAGAGGGAATGTAAAGCTCAAAGGGCCTTTTCCTGCTGTTTTAAAATAGATATAAATAAGTGTCATGCCTTTCCATTCTTAGCCATCACTCACCGCTGGGACTGGCTGTCCACAACCTGTTCTATTGTGAAGACATGTAACAAAATACGAGTCATACATACTCATTTCCAAGCACATATTATATATGTTCTGAATCATCAGTAGGATTCCATCCGACTCAGGACACTTGCCTTAAATGTAATTCACCCTGCAGCCTGAACAGCGTCATTTTGTAAAAAGGATTATATGCTATAAATAACTGTCTCTCAGACCTAGAAGTGGGATGGCTCGTGAATAACACATGAGTCGTGTGCTGCAGCTCTGCCCTTTGAATCAGAGAACATGTATTCCCTGGTCTAGAGAGGGAGAAAGCCCTCTTTCCATCCTCCCTTCAAATTCTGGACTTGGAATGAGCCCAAGTCCTTCTAGGGCAAAGTGACCCTGAACTCCACGCTCAACTTTTCCTTTCCTCCCCCCCTCCATCCTGCTGCAGAAGGAAAGCAGGCCCTGGGCTGTGGATTGGAATCTCTTTCCTCACTAGGTGCTGCTTTGCTGCTGGCCCCACCTGTGTAGGTGTCCCCACAGGGGTCCACTAGTGCAAGAGCACACCACTGATTCGGGTGCTCCCAAGTGGGATTCCAGTGCAGCCACTCAGACCTTGCCCTGTCTCAGCTTCACATCTACCAGGGACCCTTGACCTTGGCCAGGTCAGCAGCCACACTACAAGGACCCGAGGAAAGCCTCACAGGGCTAGGAAACTGGCATCTTCTGCAGGCAGAGCAGCAAGGCACCTTGATGATTGTAAGAGCCGTGTTCTCCCTGTTTCTGTTGGTCAAGCCTTGAAACAGACAGAAGGAGGGTAATAACCTCAGTAGCTGAGGAGGACCACAGAAGCCAGACCCTCCACCTCTGAGAGGGAAAGTTCTGGTACCACGCACCAGCACACGATGCCTTCTGTCTGTCCCAGACCCAGATCCTGCTGATCAATAGCCAGGACCCATAAACCATTGTTGGAAAGACAAATGAACAATGCACCCATGGAGGTGCGTTTCCAGGCTGCCTTTCAGCCTGTCACCTCCTCTGCTGCCTGCCTGCCCCACAACAGAGGAAGGGAGAACTCTGGAGAGAGCAGCTGTACCTGAGAATGACCCCCAGGGCCCTGTTTTCGCTGGGGTTTCAGTAGGCAAAGAGTGGGGCAATTTGCTAGGCACAAAATCTTTCATGAAGGTAAGCAGCTTAATGCAAATGTTTTAAATTATCAAAAATCCATGGAGGACAAAATCATCAAGATTTTAAAGGCAAGGTCACTATTATCTTCTCCCCCTCCCATCAGGATCCCACATGACTCAGTACAGTGGTGAGCCTTTGTGTCACCTTTTGACGTTTTGTTTCTTCCTGAGATTTCAGTTTTTGCATTGCTCATGTTTTAGAGGGGCTGCAGCATTGTCTGCTCCCCACTGTCCCCACCCGCCAGTGCTCTGTGCCATGTCCGTTCCCCCTAACAGCTCCAATCTGCGCGGCAGCCCCTGACCCTCCCCTGCAGCAGCAGTGAGAACCTGTCACACGCAATGCTGCACAGGGCTGATCGCTGTCACTGAAAGCTCTGAAATGTCCACCATCATTGGAACCCCTGCCCTCACTCATAATTCCCTACACAATCCCTGTCTCTGCCCTTGGACAGCTGGCTTAGAGTCTCACCTATCGCACAGAGCTTCAACAGTTATGTTTTGAGTGAAATGACAATCTCGTGAGTCAGCCGACCACTCCCCCGTTCAGAGGTGCTTCAGTCATCATCATGGTCTCGTTGTCCTATTCGACTCTGCGAGTAACCATAGATCCTGGGCCCTTTTTCTTTTTCTTACTCTGTGCCTCCTGCCTTCAGGCACATGACTCTGAGCTAGCAAAGCCATGGGTCTGGGCATGACCTGCTGGTGGAGTTAGAAGGAGCAGATGTCACCTCCTGTGAGTAGGGTGACCCAGATGACCTGACTCTGGCTGGGTAAGACATTGCATGAAACTCATCTCACTTTTTGTTTTTGCATATTCTCTCTGTCTCTCTGTCTCTCTGTGTCTCTGTTTCTGTCTTTCTCTCTCTCTGTCTTCCTTGAGTCTTGGGAATCGAACTCAGGGCCTGTACATGCTAAATGTGTTTGCATAACTTTTTGCTCATGTCAAACAATCATTGGGGTTACATTTGAACTTCAGGTCATTGATAAATAATACTTTACTGTAAGGATCATCCAAATATTGCATGAGACATAATTAAACCTAAACACTTATTTATCTGAAATTCACATTTAACTCTGCATTTTCTGGGGTTGTTGGATGATTTTTGTTCTTGCTTTTGTTTTTGTTTTGGTAGTTCTAGGGATTGAACCCAGAGCCTTCACAGAAGGCTACATCCCCAGCTCCTTTTTATTTTTTATTTAGGACAGGGTCTCACAAAGTCACCAGGTTGCTGGGCTCTGGGCTGAGCTTGCCATCTCCCTGCCTTAGAGCTCTGGGATTACAGGTGCATACCACCATGCCCAGCTAACAATGCACAGGCTTTAAACAGGATAACACCACCTTGACGATGGCTTCATTTCCAGCTCCCAGCTGTGCCTGAATGTCACCTGTAAAATCTCCTCTTTTTCAATCTCTGAAAGAAGCAAATCTCCTGACCATTTTATAGATGGTATTCATTATCTAAACCTGTAATTACGTAAAACTGAAAGAGGTTATCTCAATTATTTTGACTTCTTTCCAAGGAATGTATGTCTATTTATGTGTTCAGAGGTTAAGGTTCCCTGGAATACCCTGAGACATTGTTCTATCTCTGGTTCATCTATCATTTTCTTCTTCAATGAGTTTCCTTCCTTGTTGGCCTGATTCCTGTGAGGCACTAGACAGGCTCAACACAGTTCTTGGTGGGTGAGTGCATAATAAATGCACCACTAAAAGGAAAAGTGATATCTCTGTATTGTGCCATAAGTCATGGATGAGAATCTCTTCATGGGTCATATAAGATCGTAAAGGCATATGCCATCTGCAGAAGTCTTGAAATAACAAAGCAAGATTTGAAAGATATATTTTTGTTAAGATACTAAGTACGGAAGTATATCAACCTGAGTAGCAATCACGTTAGCCTCTGTTCCAAAACCCTTGTGCACACACTTTAGATTTAGATGCGTTCAGCTGAGTTGCCGGCAGGGCTCTGTGCTGGGCCCTGACTCCTGCCCAGTACCATTCATTCTCTGGCTACCTCTTCTGAAGCTATTCCTACTGTACCCTAGGACACGTGCTGTCTTTTTGTTTCTCTCATTGCGGAGACAAAATACTCAACACCCAAAGCTATAGAGGAAAAGTTTATTGGAGCCCACAGTTTGTAGTTGACTGGTTCATAGTTGACTGGTTCCAAGGTAGAGTGGCATGGGGGGGGACACATAACAAAGTTCTCAGCTGTCCTGATAAAGGGCCCTAAATGGAGCGGATCCCTCGGGTGACAAGAAAACCATTATATCACAGACCGAAAGGACAGTCAGCGCTGGCCATGATCAGCAGTCCAGGAGGTCCAGACAGGCAGTACAACAGTACAGACAGGCAGGGCTCACTGCTTTACATCTTACAGTTCTGTGAAACAGAGATGCTATTTTAGCTCACAAAGCTTATTCTTACTTGATGAAAGGAAGAAAAGAGTCCTTGTTCAAGGCTTCCAAATGGTCTCTAGGAGGATTTTTGCTTAGGACTGCAGACAGGCAGTTTTCTTATCATCATAATTATTAAAGTGCTTCTGAGCAAAGTGCTAAAAATTGTGATAAAGTCTAAGCCTTTTCTATGCCTTCAAAGGGAAACTGTTATTGCTTTTGAATATCTGAATCACAAAAGGCCACAACAAAGACATGCAACGCATTTCTGTTGTGATGGGAAAGAAGTTGCTTGAATGTATTTAAATATTGTTGACAGGAAACTGCTGCCTTTAGAAGCTTAGCTGTGAATTAAGATTCATAAGTATACACATCTATGCAAATTAGAATGTTGAAAAGAGACACTTGTCAACAGAACCTTTAGAGAATATTCCTTGGAACCTGAGAACATATTCATAGGAAAAAAGCAAAATCATGAGCACTTGGTTTTACTTCAGCCTGCTGAGCCAAGAGATGAAAGTGTCACTAGATGAGGTGCTGGACACTAGAATGGGAGTTTGGGTCACTCTTCCCCAGTCAGCAGTGGGACATGGCATGCAACTCAACCACTCTGAGCCTCTGTTTCTCTAGCTTTGAAGAACCGGTTTGAGGCAGAATCTCTCTAATATCTCTACAAACTCCTACTCCCCAATTACACTTCAAATCAGACAGTTCTTATGCCAGTGAAATACCATAGTGGGAATGCACACAGGCATAACCTTACAGATATGGGGCTTCCATTTCAGACCACTGCAATAAAATGCATACAGCAGAAGTGAACCCCACATGTGTTGTGGTTTCCTAGTATATATCAAAGTTATATTTACACTGCAAGGTAGTCTCTTAAGTTGTGTAAGAACACTGCATCTTTTAAAATGTCAACTTTTATTTTAAAAGAGCTTACTGCGACACAGTACTGAGGGTCACCTGAGCCTTCAGCAGGTCATCATCATTTGCAGAAGGTGGGTCCCACTTCAGTGTCACTGACTGCCAACTGATGATGGCAGTAGTTGCTAAGGGCTGCAGCAGCTGTGCAGATGTCTTTTTTTTAATCCATTATTATCTATTGACTTTTAAATTTTTATTTAGTTTGCCATCAGTATTGACTGTACTATAATGTCAATGTTAATTAATAGTATTCTTAACAGAATTGTTTACTGTGCTCATAATAATTATACAAATTAATGGGAATGGGGGTAGGGCTAAGGATTGAACCCAGGATTTTGGCACTGAGCTACATTCACAGCCCATTTTTCATGCTTTATTCTAAATAAATATTTATTCTCTTAATAAGCCACTGAGCTGTCCAGGCTGGGACTGAACTCAGCCTCCCAGAGTACTGGGATTACAAGCATACACTACCATGCCTGGCTTCACCTTGCAGTTTTATGCTTTGGAGATGGCTTCTTTCCTTCTATCTCATGAACTAACATCTGCTGGCTTTAATCTTATCTTCTGCCTTCCTAGAACTGCAGAGAATGAGGCCCTTCCTCTGGACTAGGTCATGGCTGAAGAAACTGTTGCTGCTGGTTTGGTCTTCTATTCAAACCACTAACTTTCTCCTTATCAGCAGTAAGGGTAATTGCTTTCTTGTCATTTGTGTCATCACTGATGTAGTATATTACATTTTCTTCAAGAACTTTTACTTTGCATTCACCACTTGACTATTTTGGTCCAAGAAACCTTGCTATTAGCCCATCTCTGCTTCCAACATGACTTCTTGGCTCAGCTTACTCATTTCCAGTTTTTGGATTAAAGTAATCAATGTATGATTCTTTCACTTGAACACTCACAGTCCATCATAAAGTTATTAATTGGCCTTAAGAGGTCTAAGAACAGGGCAGACATTTTCTTGTCATCATATCCTAAGTATTTATATAGCATTTGAAATGTAGTAGATATTATAAACAATCTAAAGGTGACTTAAAGTATAGAGGAGAGTTGCCTACACCTTATGCAACTGATTCACTTAAGAAGCGTGCACATCCTCAGACACCATACACTCAGTGCGTTCTGGAACCAGTGCCTTATGGACACTGAATGAAGAGAATATTTTGTTTTCATGGTGTCAGTTGTGCACCAATTCACCTGGACAATGTACCACAGGGACTGCATGCTGTCCCCAACATCTGACACTGGACCAGTGCCCCCTGCACAAGCTGCAGTAGCACCTACCTAGTGAGGTCCCTGTCTGCAGGGGTCCTAGCAGCTGCATGTACTGAGGAGAAAAGCGAAGCTCAGGCATGGCTTTGGTCACAAGGCAGGAGTGTGGGCATTGTTTTCAGTTTAGCTGTGCTGCTCCTGGACATCCGCTTGGCTTAGCCATATACCTACTTCCCTGCCCCTAAACAAACCAGCAGGACCATGGCATCCATCCTGCAATGACTTCGCAAGTGTTTCCTGGTCTTGGGCCTCACTCTCAAAGCAGGCTCTGGTTCTCATCGGGGTCTGTCTCTTGCTTTATCATTTGTTAGTTGTAACGTAAATAAATTATTTAACTTGTCTCTGTAAGTAATACAGGAATCAGCAGCATCAACAGCTGTGAGAATTAAACCACAGTGTCTACACAGGTTTTTATTCTCATCATGTTATTTGACACTGTGTACATGTATATAATATGTATTATATCTACTTGATCATATCCATGAAGGCGGGAAATGTTTCTGTTTCATCTTTGGAGCTGCCACAAACCCAGCACAGAGCCTTGCCCCGTTAGGTAATTATGAAGGCATATATTACTTATTTCACAATGTTTCCCCAAATCCTAGGTTTGACACTCTGGGGTTCATGACTGCCTAGACACTCAGGCAGTCATGTTACGAGCAGGTTGTACATTAATTCCTCCTTCCCGGTTTATGTTTGCACACCTCCCCCTGGTTAAGGAAGTGCAGGCTTTTTCATACCAGTCAGGTAGTAGAAGACACAGCAGCAGCACCAGTCAAAAACAAGAGAGGCAAACTCCCAGCACTGGAGTTCCAGAGCTCAGTACAAGCAAATAAAACAACAGAGTAGGGAAGATATTTTTATCTATGGGGGCCAGGTTTTGGTCCTCTGCTTCCAGAATCTTTGTGTTCTCCTCAATGAAAGGAAGTAGAGAAAGAGACTCAATGGGAGAAGGAAAGATTGCTGTAGTAATACTGGGTTCCTGAGAAGATGACACCGGGACAGGGGGAAAACAGAATTCTTGGACGGCTGTGGAAATCCTGGAGCAGGGAGAGACCCAAGAATGGGCTGAGAGCATCCCTCTCCCTGTGAGGGGAGTTAGAGTTGGGGTCACAGTGTAGACTGGGCTCATTACATATTTACAGAAACTGGTTTTCTGGGCTGGGTCCTAACCAAATACTTAGAGAGCTTTAAGGTGATACTAAACTGAGCCCTATGTCCTTGGCTAAAATACAGTGTTGTTGGGTTCCACATCTTCCAGAGACAGAGGTCAGATGAGGAGGACCACCTGTGAGGCCACATCGCAACCTCATCCCAGGAGCGGTCCCTATCATTTCACTGGCAGGCCACATGCCCTGCGGAACAGGGCACTCTGACAACCACACCCCACACTTTCACCCCGGGACCCGCAGCCCATGGAAGCGGGGAGCCTCCCGATCTCACTCACTGCTGTGCCTGGAAGAGAATTCAGTATTCAATGACTTGTCCAGGGAGTGAATAACACAAATTGGAATTTGTGATGTGATATAGGAAACCAGCAAGGAACCCATTCACTAGTATGAAGTGGTGAGGACTGCATCGGTTAACACCTCTTAGAAAACAAACAGCTGCCCTCATTCTGAAACCTCTAGTAGAGCCCCATAATTCTAATGGCAGATAATTTCAAGTTAACACCATCAGTGACAGCATTTTGCCTTCTGGGGATCATGTGCTATTTTCAAAAGTCCCTTCACGACAAACTTCAAGCTCTCTGCTATCTGTGGAAGATGAGTCCAATCCCCAGGAGGGTTACTGTCATCTTGAAGTAACTGGGACCCACTACCAAGAAAGTCAAAATGAGTGACACAGATCATTTTATCAGGCTATTTGCTAATGCTCTCTTGACAAAGGAAACATCTCTGGGCTTGCTTTTAAATAATCCACATGGGCCAAGAGAAGAAAGAATGGGTTAATCATGGATGCAACAAAATCAGCCATAAATTCATAATTCAAAAATTTGGCTGATAAGTACAGAGCGTTTGTTATAATACTGTCTACTTTTATATATGTCTGAAATTTCCCATGCAAAAAGTTTCTGAGGAGTTTTGTTTTGTTTTAGTTTTTGGTTTTGGGTTTTATTTTTCTCTTTAATTCATATCTGTCTCTGGAGTAGTGCCAGCAGTTTCCACCCCTGTGGTAACAACACATCCCATCTGTCCCTTGCACAATTTGTCAGAGTGACTTTTCAAGTCACTCTGTCTAAATCCATCTGAAGTCCAGAAGTAGTCAGAACACTGCAACTTCCAAGCTTTGTGCCTGAGACACTCAGAAAAATAAATCTATGTTCATGTGTCCAAGACCATTGAAAAACTTTAAAAGCAAGGCAGTATGTGAAAAATACTCCCTTTTACCAAAATTAATGATCACTATCACAAAATTATGTTATTTTTCTGCAAAAACTTCCAGAAATTCATGATCTTTACATCTAGCAAATAATTATCATCTTAGCCCAATAAAAAAAGAAGAGTGAAACCAAACTGGCTAGGATGGAATGGGAAGAAACTATGAGTTTACATAGTATAAGTCAAGTAGACTTTCAGAGTGGAAAGATTTCTTAACTACCCATCAGCCTGACCTAAGATAAGTTACCTCCAGCTGCCATTGTGGAAGTGCCAGTAATTAGAAATTATAACCCTGCTGTGGACTTGCGAGAAAGGCTCAGCACAGCTGGCCACCCATAGTTTCTTCCAGAACCCAGATGCCTCTTGGACCATTCAGGTCTGTCCAGCAGATCCCTGAAATTACAGAAAAATTAGAAACACAGAATTAATGCTGTTACTTTTGTAAGGGAAAAAGAAAAAGATAAAGCGTTAAAAAATTGATATGAAAGAGTAAGGTTTGATGTGTTAAATAATCTAGACAAAAAGAACTGAGAACAAGATAGTTTGTACAGAATTTTCCTTTATGGAAACAATGATAGTTGACTTATGGCCTGTCCTTTTGCTTATATTCTGCCACTAGTTTAGGCTTCTTCCTTTTATTACTCGGTCTTCATCCTTTCCACAATGAGTTTCAAGAAGCTCGTAACAATACATGATTATTTGCAGATGACATGATACTCTACATAGAAGTCCCAAGGAACCCCACCAAAAACTCTTAGAATTAATAACTTCATCAACATCACAGAATACAAGAACAGCGCACAGAAGTCATCAGCAATTGTGTACAATTATGAAAATAATACCATTCACAGTAGCTTCAGGGAAAATGAAATACCTGGGGATTAACCTCTACAAAGACCTCTGCAAAGAAAACTGCAGTACTCTGGAAAAGGAGGTTAAAGAGAACATTAGAAAACAGAAAGATGTCCCATGCTCCTGTATAAGCAGAATCAATATTGTCAAAATGGCCAGGCCCCAAAACTTTTACACAGATAAAATGCAGTCCCAATCAACATATCAACAGCGCGCTTTACAGAACTAAAGAAAACAGCCCTAAAATTCATATGAAACCAGAAGAAACCCAAAATAACAAAAGCAAGTTTGGGCAACAAGAGCAAAGCAAGAGGGTTTAAAATACCTGACTTCAAGCTATTCTACAAAGCAGTCAGGATAACCATGCCATGCTACTGGAGCAAAATCAAATATGTGGCTCAGTGGGACAGAAGAGAGGTTATAGAAATGTCACCAGACACATTTGGCTATTCCATGTTTGACAAAGTGGCCATAAGCAAATATTGTAGGAAAGAGAGCCTATTCAACAAATGGTGCTGGGGAAACTAGTTATTTGTTTGCAGAAGATTGAAACTGGACCCTTGTCTTTCAGTGTATAGTACATTAAAGTCAAAATAGATCAAAGATTTGAACATTAAAACAGAAACTTTAAATCAACTAGAAGATAAATAGGTTTTAAAAAACCTTGAAGACATAGGTGTAGGAAAGGATTTTCTAAACAAAACCTCAGTTACACAAGAAATAGCAAGAATCAACAAATGGGATTGTATCAGGCTAAAAAGCTTCTGTACAGCAAAAGAGTCCATCAGAACAAAGAGAAAAACCTACATAATAGGAAAATCTTGCCAGATGCTCCTCAGAAGACTGATATCCAGGATACCTAAAGACCTCAAAAATTTAAACTACCTAAAATTAGAGACGCAGTCAAGAAATGGGCTACAGAAATGAACAAACACTTCACAGAGGAAGAAATACAAATAGTCCACTGTTTCCATTGTTTTGTTTTTATTGGTTTTATTCTGTACTATTTTGTTTGATTTTATTATGCCTGATGGTATGAGCAATTCTTTTGAAGATAAGTGAAGAGACACTATGGTAGCCATTATTGATATCCTTGTATTTTGTTTTAAAGTCATATGCCATGTTTGTTTTGATTGACTCTATTCTGTTTTATTTTGTTTGATTTTATTCTCTTCAAAATTAAAAAAAAGAAATACAAATGGCCAACAAATATATGACAAAATGTTCAATATCTCTGGCCTTTATAGCAATACAAATTAAAACAGTGCTAAGATTTCACCTTACTCTGGAAAGAATGGCCATCATCAAGAAACCAAACAACAAATGCTGGTGTGGCTGTAGTGAAAAAAGGACCTTCCTAAATTGTTGGTAAATGTAAACTAGTACAAACATTGTTGAAATAAGTATGGAGATTTCTCAAAAAACTGAAATTATAAATTCCTTATGACCTTGCTATCCCCCTGCTAGATGTCTTCCCCAAAGAGCCTAAGTCCTACTACAGTGATACATGCATGCCAATGTTTATAGCAACACAATTCACAATAACTAAATCCTGGAAACAGCCTTCACATCCATCAACAGAAGAAAGAAAATGTTATATTTATATATAACAGAATATTACACACCTGTAAAGAATAACAGATTCGAGACAGCTGTAGGAAAGCGGATGCACCTGGAAAATATAATGTTGAGTGAAATAAACCAAATACAGAAGCTTAAATACCGTATAGTATCTCTCATCTGACTGATGCAAACTATAGAGGAAGGAAACTATAAAGGACAGATAGGAAGGGTCAAGGACACAGATCTCTTGTAATAGGGAAGAGGCCCAGGGGAGTAGGGGCAAGAGGTGAGGAAGGGAAAGGGAAATGAGAGGAATAAAGACGACCATGTAGAGGAACCTGAAACCCCAGTGAATGCAAACACTATGTGCTGCAACATGAGCTATTACAAATGATACCAACAGGTAGGAGAAAGGGGATAGGGAAACCCAAAGGGAGGGAAGGTGCCAGAATTTAAAAACCAGCATAATATGTACACATAACAACTTCCCAAGATGGCTGTAAACCATCTTGCAGGAATTGCAAACATGTACTAACAAACTTTTTTAAAATTTAAAAAAATATATCATATTACAGCAATACATGCATGCCAATGTTTGTAGCAGTACAATTCATAATAGCTAAATCTTGGAAGCAGGCTATATGCCCATCAACAGATGATTAGACAAAGCAAATGTGATGTATAAAGAATATGCCATATAAGAATGACAGATTTGAGGTCCGGGGATATAGCTCAGTGGCACAAGTGCCTGCCTGGCAAGTGCAAGGTCCTGAATTCAATTCCTGGTACCAAATAAATAAATAAATAAAGTTGCTTTCTACAGCAATATATCTCCAAAGAATGACAGATTTGAGACATTGGTAGGGAAATGGACAAGGAGATTAAGAAACAGCCTATAGTATATATGTGTACCAACTCCCCAGATGACTGTACACTGCATGTACTGCAAACACATACTAATAAAATAAAAATAGTTTAAAATACATGGACTTTAAAAAAGAATAAAATGAGTGATGAAATTAGAGAAAAGTAGGGAGTAGAGAACAGAAGAAGCAAGCAAAGGACCTTGCATCCCTGGGAGGCAAGCATGGCTCATATGGGCCTCTGAACTGCCAACAGAGGCTAAAACCAGGAAAACTCAGCGACGGCCCATGGGTGTATGGAAGATGAAGCCAAACTCACTTCTTGGGAGACACATTATCATTCCTGGAACAAGATCAAGAGAAATTCCTCTGGAGAATTAGGAGAGAGAGAAAGAGCCCATTTTATCTTCCTGAGTATGCTCCTCAATGGGAGGAGGGCTTGAGAAAAATCAGGAGCACAAGGTTCCAAATATAAAGCAATTATAACTGAGCATATTTGTTGTGGGGTGTGTGCAAGCAGTACTGAGTCTGTCTTCCTTGAGAAATTCATCTGGATGTTTCTTAGATTCCTGGAAGATATGCCTTTGATATGTGCTCCTGGATTCTGCCCTGGGAAAGGGGTGAGGTCAAAGTGCTGACCACCACCCTGGGACCAATACCATCATCACAACCACCAGCATCACCAGTGCTAACACCAGCAATCTCACCAGTATCAGCAGAAATACCATCACCATCAGCAAATACACTGTCACCCCAACACCAACACCACCAACGCTAGCATCAGCAGCACCATTATTTTACTACTATTTTACTTGAAAATACGGTTTTTAATATATGGTTTTAACTTGTCTCAAAGAAGTACAAAGCCAAAAGGTGGGGGTAAAAATGAGATGCTGCCCACAAGAGAAAGAGACTCAGTAAAGCCCAAAGAATGGGACAAATGGCGAGACAGGATGGGTCTGCACACAGAACAAGGACTCTGAGTTGACCCCTCACCCTACTGTGGGCAAATACTGCTTCTTCTACATCTTTCTCTGCTTGAAGATGAGTTAAGAGTGAGCAAACAAGATTTTTTAGAGAACTATGTATGTATCAAAGGTTAGGGGACAGAGCAAGGGGTCACTTGTGGAAGTGATTTGGAATCTCCAGGACACCCTCCAGTACTCTCAGTGACCACATGTGACTTCCATGAAGGAGAAACACAGAGTCGTAAGAGGGAGGGGCCGATGGAGACTTGAAATATACACACAGAATAATAAGAATAGAGTCAGCAAACATCTTTCCCAGCAACACGTCTGAAATTGCTCACTGCCTAACTAGAACAATTGAATTTAGGGCCCAAACTAAAAATAGAAGAAGTAAAACACTTGGATCTGTGTCTAGTGTAATGCTTAATAATGGAGTCAGTCACCTGGAGAATAAACTTGGGAAGGAAGAGTAAAAGGATGAAGAGACAAGTGTGGTAAGATGACAGGGAGATGAGCACCATCATCTGAATAAATAACCTGCTAGAGGAGAATCCAAAGTAAACAGGAGGGAAATACAAACATCAAAGAAAAAATTTAAAGCAAACATTTTAGAATATACAAGTTCAGTGCTTAGAATGTGCTTAACAGTATCATTCAGGATACAACTTTTTTAACAAATTCATGCTAATATTTAAAAGAAAAGAATCTACAAATGTGCAGGATGTTGTTGGAAAGTAGAGTGGAAGACCACAAAAGCAGGAGAACATAAATGTAGTTCAGGTGCCCCCCACAAAATATAAGAAAAGAGATATGACACTTGATTTCCTAGGCAAAGGGGAAATGATACAAAGTGCCTGACCCAAGAATTTTACATCTATCTGTCAGGATATAGAGAGATACTCTAGATAATCTCAAAATATATCAAATACTGATTTTGGAAAGGAGTACTTGGAAGGATTAGTTGATGGCGGGAAATAAACTCTGAGAAAGAGTGAGAAGGAGGAGTTGATAAAGCAGGGAATTCTCCCTGGCTACAAGGATCCTAGCACTGTCTCTCAGCTGAGCAAAAGGAAACCTATTTGACCAGCTGTTAAAGATCAGTGTCCCATTTTTATAAATCCTTTCCCATCCTCTCTCTATGACAGGTTCAGCTTTCAAAGCAAACCCCCATCCGCATGATGGGACAAGTTCATTTTTCAACCCCATCTCCAAAGAGTAAGGTTTATTTAAATTGTTAGTAATGTGTGACTTTGTTTAAAGTAAAATGTCAAATGCAATTACAGTAGCACTGAAACTGACCTACTTTAAAACTGATTTGATTTAAGGGCTATTTTTTCCCCAAACACTTAGTGTCTTAGCAAAAGATGTTGAAATAATAAACAACTCTGAAGCTACATTAAAAAGTGAAAAGAGAAACCATAATTTTGGCCCAAATTTCTAGACTGGGAGTTTAACTCAGCGATGACAACATCTGTGGGCTGAGAACAAGGGAAAAAATAAATAAGAGGAACTGCAAAGATTGCCAAAAGCTCAGAGCAAAAATTATTAAAGGGGAAAATTGCTCTCCAAATAAAAGATGCATGACCCACTCAACAATTTTAAGTCATTTAACAACCTCTCCTTGCTGTTACTAAAAGTTAGGGGCAGCTCCTCTTGTTTATTCAAGTGGAATTCAACTCAAGAATGTGACATGTTTGCGGGCTATGCTGTGGAGAAGGGGGTGTCTTCCTTCAGCTCAGAAAGTGCTCAGGGCTTTGGCAGAAGGTATGTGTGGTAAGGACAGCACCCTGGTACCTGTTCCTGCCACCATGGCTCTTTCCCCAACACCATGAGACTCAGTGGAGAGTTGAGAAACACCCCACTCCCATCAGCAGACTCTCCATTTAGACCCATAGCTGGAGGACTTTTTCCTAGGGTCTGAAGAGATTCAGTGACACCATGATGACACACAGGACCTGAGCTATTACCATACTCTGATTAGGAGGATTTACCAGGCTACTGAAAGACTATGTTGAGATCCAGTATACTTGTAAGGCTGTGATCCCTTCAACACTTGCAGCGGGACCAGGAGATCCCAGGAACACCATCAGAGTAGCTCTCACCAGCCTTCTGTCCTCTCATTCAAGGGTGCCGGCACATTTGAACTCAGACATTGCTGTATGACTTGCCAATTAAATGACAATGAATGGAATAGTATCACCTTGTAGGCAGGAGCTGTCAGAGGTGTTTGTGGTTCACCCCTTTCTCTCTTCCCAGGCTCTTAATCAGGGGTTGAAAAGGGTCAACAGGTGGTGAATACACACACACAGTACAGGGAGAAAGAAACCATGTTTGTTATTACTACCCTGTGAAGCTTAGCCTTCCTTATCAGACACAGCCACTCTGTGGTACGTGTTTGCATGTGTAGTACACTGGCAGCTCAAGCATCAATGCAGCCATGCAGCCAGAATATAAAGACCATATAAAGACCATATAAAGTCTTAGCACATAGTCTTAGACCATATAAAGTCTTAGCACAATTTCACTACCTCCACAAAGTCGTTTGGTGGAAAAATAGAGTTGGTTATTTGTTCAAAGAGAAAACAAACTCGTAAATCCAATTATTTGCTACACAAGATACGTATAATGCTCCAAATGAGACATCTGAGTTGCGTGAACTGTGCTATCTTTGTGTTCTCTTTTTGGGTAAATCACAAATTGAAATATGATTTTTCCTTCCTTGGGCCCTTTTTCTTGGAAAGCTGTCTCTTAAGATCTCATGGCAAACCATAGTGTAGTCTCTGCCTTTTCCTTTGCCCATGCTCGCATTCTCAGGATTTCCTTAGATTCAATACCAGCATTGCTTGGTCCAGTGCCTGCCTGAAAGCATTCTTCCTCATTTTAACTGGTTTGTCTGAATCTTACCATCATGCTTTGGAAAGCCGTTCTATTTCCCATTCACCAAGCCTCTTTGTTCTTAGTTACTCATCTCCAGTCTTTTATAGGATGACACCTTCTGATTAAATCTAAGCAAAGGGCAGTTTATGAGCTGGAGTGAGGCCTTGGCTTGGCTTTTCTTTTTGTTCCTGTATTTTTAGGTTCTGTTATTCTAATTATCACCAAAGCCTAGAAATTAAGCAACTCTTCTCAGGAAGGAACTGTCTTTGCACACCCAATCAGAGGAGAACCCTCTAGAAATCAACATTAAAGAGAAGTACAGCCATGAACCCTCCCTGGGGCTGATGTCAAGTTCCTCTGATGTCACAGCCTATTGAAGAGGGGCCCATCAGAATCTAACCTCTCATCCTTCGTATTCCACTTCCTTTCTCTGGTGATTTAAACTATAAAATGTCTCTCTACAGTAATGATCAGTCTAGGTTCTACCTCCAAGGCAGCATCTTACACCCCTTAATAAGCTCCCCTAGCATCCAGTGTTATGATAGACCTCTAAAAAAATATTTTGTTAGCTGAATGAATGGATTGGAATTAATTAGCTAGATTTCTAGAAGTATTTTTGCAAAAAAAGTTTGTTAATTTTTGATTAATGTTGCTTCTTCTCATTTGCATTTCATCTGATGTACTGTTATTAATGAAAGACTGAGCATTAATGTGATTGAAATCTGAGTTAATGTATTTTAATAATTTACTGTATTCATAATTCCAAGGCAATAGGAGCAGTAGGATGGAACACATGTCCTTAGACCAGTGAAATTCATAATGATAGGCCCCTTTTATCTTGATATCTACTTAAATCTCTCAGTAAAAATTTGCTTGTCTGACTACAATAATTTTCTTTGGTGGTGACAAGTAAGTAAATTTTCTAGCTCTTGTCAGGAAAAACTCTTTTCCTCAGTCTTCAGACCTGTACTTCTGCATCAGAATGACAATGCATGCAATTCAATGAGCTACTGGGGCTGTAATTCTGTGCTGAGATGCTATTCAAGGAGTAAAGTCTCCTAAGGTTTCCAAGAGCAGCAAAATCCTGACTGAATTATGTTTTCAGTCTGACCACCTCAGCTGCCCAGTATATTTCTCCTATGTAAACAGCATGGAGAGTGTAATGTATGAACCCACTACTATTTGCTGATGCTGTTCAGGAAAGCATCTATTCTGTTTTCCACTATAAACAGATTGAATCCACACAAAGCAGAATTTGAATAGTAATCCTAGATGAATCAAGTTCAATTATCATTTCAGTAATACCCTAAGCATTGAGAAATCTGCATAAATATGTTGAGTACCATGGATTTATGTTTGTAAATGGACAACTTTTTGGTTTATTTGGTCAAATGTACTTCTTCAAGTTTTAAATTATCTAGTTTGAGCAATTTTCCATGTCAACAGTTTATTTAACTCAACTAAAAATGCAATGCCTGGTGTAAGACACTGTCCTTTGCACAGTGAAAAGCAAGAAATTAAACTACAAGCATCTTCATTACAAGAAGGCAGGTGTAGTTTCTCAAATATATATTTGAGGTCTTGGGGCTGGGGATTTAGCTCCCCAGCCTTGCGGCATAAGCACCTGCCTTGCAAGCACATGGTCCTGAGTTCGATCCCTGGTACTGATTAAAAAAAAAATATATATATATATTTGAGGTCTTGCCCATAAGGTCTATGTTAAAATACCTGCAGCAATTGCTTAAAAACTGAGCCACTATTCAAACATTCAGCATAAGAGCTTTGTGGTATGATGTACAATCACATATTAGGCCCTTAATGTCTTTTGTTGAATGATTTAAACAGATATGCTGCACCCTCTGTCCACCATCTCCCCATATGCCCTTTGTTGGTCCAAGAGCAGTTTCAGTTATGACAGATGAATAAAATCTGGACACCTAAAGTGAAAAACTAAGGTACAGCATGGTGATCGTAGTTATAAGATTGTAATGCGTGCTTGAAATTTGGTAAAAGAGTAGGTCTTAAACATTCTCACCACATAAACGCATACACAAAGTTAGCTATGGGAGGTACTAGATGTTTTAAATAGCTTTATTGTGTTAATCATTTCACAATGTATACATGTATCAAGCATCACACAGTACACCTTAAATATATACAATTATTTGTCAAGTATGCCTCAATAAAACTTCAAAAATAGATAACCAGATGATAGGTAATAATAAATATATGGGAGAGAGAGAGAGAGAGAGAGAGAGAGAGAGAGAGAGAGAGGGACAGACAGGCAGATGGATAGATGTGTCTTAGACAGACACAAAGACTGTTCCAGACAAATATCCACAAGATCTTCACAATCAAACAGTCTGACGTGCAAATTCACACAGGCTACAGAGACCTTAAAGGCATAAAAAGAAAGTCAAAAATGCAATGAACAGCCTTTAAAGTAAGTCATAACAAAGGAATAAGGGGGCTAGAGAATAAATACTTTCTGACAGTAAAAACTATTGTTAAGCTATAGCTATCTAGAATAGCTAGGGGTTCATGCTTTTATTAACTACATTCATGGGAAACAAGATAAAATTCCATGGTTTGAATTTCTTTTACCAGTCAGAACCACCTTACAAAGTGATTCATTTCTTTCCTTGGGAGGGCTATGCTTTCGTCGGCATGGCCTTCCTCCCCTGGGTGGCCATCACACCTGCATGGGTCAATGTCACATACACCCTGGCCATGTGCACCATACCATAAAAACTTATGCTACCTTAGGATCCCAGGAATCCAAGAACACTATCTTTTTAATCCTATCATTCTGCACACTTTGTGACAAAATATTATTTTTAATTATCTTGATAATGAGTGCAGTTGGCACAGAGAGCCTACACTCAATGGTTAATAAAAACTAATTTATCAGTTCATGCTAATTACATCAGGATCATACTTTCATAGCTCTCTATTGTTTATCTTAAATATGTCTGAGTACATTTGAAAACATACATGGTGTACAATTTGCATATATACAGTACATACAGGGAAGATTTGCATCTCCTACTCATAGTTACTAGTTTCTGGTTTACCACCCTGATAACCTAGTTTATATTTAAGAATTTTTATTTTTTACTCCAAAATCTTACATTGTTCTGGGTCTTCTCTCATCATATGCTATGATTTCTGAGGTGATTATTAATTTTTTTTAATTTTATTTAAAGAGAAAAAAAGCAATACAGAAAAAAGGGTAGAAACAATACAGAACCTCAAAAAAAAACATAAATCACTAGTTGACAAACCACATACTGTCCTCCCAGAAATAGCTGTTCATGTTACAAAGTTAAGGCATAAAAAGTGAACACACAGTGAGGCTGCAAACAGTTACCAAAAAAACAGGATGGAATAAAGCCAATTGAGACAGTATAGTGAAATTGGCAAAGAACATCACAGCAGGTCACCAGGACAACAGTAATAGGCAACATTGTATGTCTCGTTGTCTTCACAATAGTTGTTCTACTAGGTAGAGCAAAATCAAAGAAATACACAACATTATAGAACACATCAACACAGAGTAATGAATAGAGCAACACCATTACTCAGGACAAAGCAAAACAGCGATAAAAATAATCTGCCTTCAGAGATAGTAGAAGGAAACTCCCCCGACTTGCTGTACCAAATATGGTCATCTCCTAAGAGATACCCAGATCCCTCGATCCCAATTGTTAACGGGGGGGGGATGTGGTATATTTGATTCTAAGCCCGCACCCCAGTAGGCAGCAGGTTGGTTGCTGGTTGGCTCAGTGGCCTAAGTTCCATCATGGCGCAGATCTCAGGAAATGCTCTTGCTTCTTGTTTCCCCGCCCTGGGGTGGCCGTGGCTTGCCAGACCACAGTCACTTACCAGGGCAGCAGGCAGGTTACTGGTTGGCTCAGTGCCCTAAGTTCCAACCAATTATTAATTTTTAAAAAAACTTTTTTAACTTGTGGTTAAAAAACAACTACTGCAATGTATATGCCACCACGCCACACTTCCCACGTGCCCCATGGATCCCTGGACCGATGCCACCAGCCTGCCCCTCAAGGACACTCCCTACCTCCTGGGCCTAATACTGCTGTTAATCTCCAGCTCCCAACCTTTCTCAATGAACCTTGGACTACAGCAGATTAACCATGCTAGCTAGATGGGAGATCCAGTAACTGCCTCACCCAAACAGAGGATCTCAGCAGGCTCCAGTTAGTTTGGTGAGTATGCTCCTAAAATAGAGTTATACAGTGGGTAAATAGGGCCAGTGGTAAAGCTCCCTCCAACTAACTGTAAGACCTTGGTGAGTCTGACAAGGGTGTGGGTGACTCCTTCCTGCACACAGAGAATATCAGGCAGGGTGAGGAGTGTGCCAATAAGGTCTCCCCAAATTTGGAGAAAATCAAAAGGGCTTATAAGACACACAGGCACACAATAAGGACACAGTAGGGCCTCAGGCAACACAAAAACTATAGACAGGGAGATTTGATGACCTGGAATAACCTGAAGATAAAGTAACAGCAGGAACTAAAAGTTGACCTACGTCAATACTCCTAGGCTTGTCAGCCCAGGAAGAATATAGGATTCAACCAATAGGCCCTGCAGGAGGAATTCAGGTGACTAGCCCTCCTTGTCAGTGTGGTACTTAGCAATCAGACAAACATTAACCATACAGTAGAACCTTAAGATCCACACTACCAACAGTTGAGACTATTGTGATGGAAAGACCAAATAATTGCCCAAGGGTGAAAATGACAAAATGAAAAAGCAAAAAAAAATCTCAAACATCTAGTCCATCAGGAGCAAGTACACATAACAATGAAATAGAGAACTTTAAACGTCATACCCCAGAAATCTCTAAAAAGGTAGCAAGTGAAATAAAGAAATAAATCCATGAGGCTATAGAAGAAATCAAATTAGAAATAGTTTCTCACATAAAGACAGAAACAACAACCTTAGTAAAGGAGCTGATCAGCATAGCCAGAGAAGAAATAGATAAAAAATATAGGAACATAGGAAATATTGAAACCTTGAATGAACAATATAGAAAACAAGCAGCATCTATGAAACAAATTCAAAGAGATATCCAAAAAACAAAAACTTCTATTGAAAGCTAGCAAAACCATTTAAATGAAGCTGAGGATAGAATTTCTGACCTCGAGGACAGGATCACAGTCAGCGACCATGAAAGAGTAGGACTTTTAAAAACAAAGCAACATGAAATGACAATACAGCAGCTTCAGGAAGATGCTAAGAGAAATAATATAAAACTAATAAGCATCAATGAAGATGCAGGGGTCAACACAAATGACATAGGTAAACTATTCAGAGAAGTAATAGAAGAAAATTTCCCAATGTGGGGGAAAAATTCAATACAGAGACAAGTGAGGCATATCAAATGCCAAACAGTCACAACCAACATAAATCTACATGCAGACATATAATAATTAGAATTCCAGACATACAACATTAAAAACAGAATACTAAAACCTGCTAGAGAAAAGACACAACTCACCTATCAAGGAAAGCCCATTTGAATCACAGCAGACTTTTCAGCACAAACACTCAAGTCAAGATGAGCTTGGAGTGAGGTATTTCAAGCCCTGAAAGGAAACAACTTTCAACCCAGACTGATGTACTCAGCAAAACCTTCATTCAAATTTAATGAAGAAACAAGATACTTCCATGACAAAGAACCACTGAAGAAATTCATGTCCACCAAACCAACCCTAGAAAGAGTATTGAAAGACATACTAGATAGAGATAAAAATGACCACAATCTCCAGAACAACAACAGAAAGAAACCACCAGGTAGGACAAGCAATTAAACAAGGGGGAAAAGCAGAAATCAAACAAATGCAACATAGCATGGCAAAGTCGAGACAGTACATATCAATTATATCCATAAATGTAAATAGCCTCAATTCACCTATCAGAAGAAATAGGTTGACAGGATGGATCAAGAAATAGGATCCCACAATATGCTATATACAAGAAACACATCTGACCGAAAAGGAAACTCATAGATTAAAAGTCAAAGGATGGAAAATAGTATTCCATGCAACAGGAGCCCAGAAAAAAAGCAGAGGTAACTATTCTATTTGCAGACAATGTGAACTTCAAACATAAAATGATTAACAGAGATAAAGAAGGTCACTACATAATCATTAGTGGAAAAATTCAAGAGGAAGAACTAACAATTATAAATATATATACACCAAACACAGGAGCACCCAACTATACAAGACAGATACTAATGGACATGAAAAACCAAATACAAAAGAACACAAGTATTACAGGGGACCTTAACATCCCATTGTCACAAAGAGATAGATCAACTAGAACAAAAAGTCAGCAAAGAAATAATAGAGCTGAATCATACCTGCGAGCAATTGGACTTAGTAGATGTTTACAGAGTGTTCACCCAACTACATCAGAATACACATTCTTCTCAGCTGTGCATAGGACATTCTCCAAAATAGACCATATATTACCCCCATAAAACATTCTTAAGTAAATGCAAAGTTACTGAAACTATCCCAGGCATAATATCTGATCATAGCAAACTGAAACTAGAAATTAATGGCAGACCCAGCCATGGCCATGGCTGAATCCAGGAGCCTGCACAAAGAAGCAATTTGCCCGCCCTCTTGGTAAGTGCCTCCCTTGGGCATGATCTAGGAGGAGAACCAGAGCAAGGCCCCAGAGACCCAGCGGCCATGGCGGAATCCAGCAGCCTGCACAAAGAAGCAATTTGCCCGCCCTCTTGTTAAGCGCCTTTCTCCGGTGTGAGCCAGGAGGAGACACTGTAGTGTCTCTTGAGCCTACCGGGGTGCGGGCTTGGAATAAAACATCCCAAAGAGCCCCCCCAACCCCCGTTAGCAACTGGGGATGGAGGTCTGAGCATCTCTTGGCAGGATGACTGTGTGCAGCATAGCAAGTATGGGGATTCTCTATCTTCTCTTCTCTTTGAAAGCAAGGGTTGTTTTCAGTTTTGTTTCATTATGATTATTTGTTTTGCTCTATTCAATATTCTCTTTTGATTTATTTTATAATGTTCTGTCTTTGGTTTGATTTTGCTATACTTGATTAACTAGGCAACTATTGTGAAGATGATGAGATATACGAAGGTATCTATTACTGTTATACAAGTAACTTGCTGTGAGGTTCTGTATCAAATTCACTGCACTGTCTCAATTGGCTTTGTTCTGTCTTGTTCTGTTGTATTTCTACTACCTTCCCCCAAAAAAACCAGAATTATATAAGGTGATTAAAAAGGAAATAACAACAAAACAGACCAGTAAGGTACTGAGCAAGCTTAAACATGGTATAACTAAAC